>JAQFZG010001759.1:0-19421 GCA_034695465.1 Entomobrya nicoleti
TTTCGATTGTAGTTTGTCAAGTTTAGCTTCGCTTTGACAGCCCCAAATTTCAAAACAATAATCAATAGTAGATACTAAGTACAATATACAATATAAATATACAATAGTAGATTCTAAACCTTGTGCTTAAACGAATTCATCAAAAAACTGCGACCAAACAAGTTTGAGTGTGTTCTGTGTAACAAAAGTGTTAAAAAGTAATCACAGCCTTACACTTTACACTAATGCTCATTTAGGAATAAAACCGTTTAAATGTACGTTTTGCACTAAACCATTTAATCAGCAACCAACACTATATATCCACTTGCGTGCACACGTTCATGAGAGACCTTATTTCTGTGAATCTTGTGAGAGTTGCTTTACCATTTATAGTGGGTTAACTAGATACCTACTAATCCACACCAAAATAAAAACCCATGAGTGCCACATTTGTAAAAAGACGTTTGGAAGAAAAGACGAGTTCCAGGGACACTCCCTTGTTCACCAAGTTAAGGTGTACTCTTTTCCTTGTCAAACGTGTGGAAAATACATACATGGAAATGATAAGACAAAATACTCCATGAAAAAAACCTTTCAATGTAATCAATGTGACAATAAATTTGCTAACTAAAAATATCTACAACTTCACCAACAAATTCATTCTAAATAAATGCCGTTCAAATGTGAAATTTGTGGAAAAGCATTCCGTCGTTAAAATACATAAACTCGACATTTGCTTACTAGCGAAAAACCTTACAAGTGTCTGATTTGTTTTAGTCGGTTACAAGACGTTCAAATTTAAATCGTCATTTAAAGAGGTTCCATCAAAACAGACGAGTTTAGCATAAAAAACATGGAAAGATTTTTAAGACAATGAAACCTTTAGAAACTGGCCAATGGCTATCTGTTCAAATATTTTACTATAAATGGCTGAGCGATCTTTCCCAATGTTAAATAATTAGGCAATTTGTTATACAGTATGGATGCAACATGCCATATATCTGCATTTTCGAGGAACATATACTTGTTGTGTATTGATGTAGTGTAAGTGACAACCCAACCAAGCTGGAACCTTATTTCGTAGAAAAGTCAGCTGTGGGCTTCAGTTTTTCTCCTAACATGTGTAAAATCGATTTTGGTACATGGTATGGATAGGAGCTTGTTTTTAGTTTATATTTTCAACAAATAAAAGGTACTACAGATGATTACTGATTGCTGAATTAACGGGATCTAAAGTTTAAAAAATTACCGGAAAGAAAAAAGCTTCGCCAGAACATTGGTTTAATTCGGTGGTACAGTAAATAAAAAAACTTTACAAGTTTGTAATCTGTTTTCTAAAGTGAAAGAGCTCGTTTGTGTACTTTATTATACGTATATTGCTATTAATTGTTAAATGCTACTTGTGCAATGATATGCTGTGTAATATAGTTTTAAAGTTATAGTTTTTTGTAAATCTTAACCTACCACAATTGCACTAGTGGTAATTCACTGTACTACGAAAAGATAAGTATTTAAAGCTAACAAATATATAGAGGAGTTGGGTTTTTTGAGCCATATTTGAAATTATAATGTAAGAGCTAGCTAATTACAAAATATTATACATCGTTTAAATGCTTTCGTTTTAGGATTCTAAGGCAATCTTTTATCAGAAAGTTTAGCTGGCTAATGTGGAAGAGTGTCCCAAACATAAGAGAACTCTATCAAAATATCTTATATTCAAAATTGTCAATCAATTGAGTCTCTGTCTTAAATCATCTTATCAGCTTTAAAGCGACAAATCCAAAAACTTGATCGATTTTTCTTAGCGATGTTTATCTTTAAACGTTTTCCTCAAAAAGCTGATGCCAACGTAACAAAATGAACGGGCAGAATAACAAAATCCAACATTCTAGCCGACCCCATTCATGCAAATATTGCAATAAATCTTACAAGCTAAAAGGGAACCTGGTAGAACATATCAAAAGTGTTCACAACGGGATTAAGTACCCATGTCACATATGTGGATTAGTTTATGCTCAGAAAGGGTCATTGACAGGGCATATAAAAAATAAACATGAAAAGAACGATCAGAAACACGAGTGCAGTACATGTGGAAAAAGTTATTCGTGTATTAAATCTCTCAAGCACCACAAAGTTCGTCATATGGAAAAAAGTTGCAAGTGTCAATTATGCCCAAAGATGTTTCACACGAATTTTGAAGTTCAATTACATTTGAAAACCCATAAGCCAATTGTGAAGAAGATCAAATGTAGCATTTGTGACAAACTCTTTCGTTTCAAGAAAGGTCTACGAAGGCACACTTTGTCGAAACATACCTTGTGGGGCAGAAGGTCATGCGTGTTTTGTGAAAAAGTTTTTACTTGCTCTGGCGGTTTGAATAACCACATTCTGCGCCATATTCAGGAAAAACATATTAAGTGCGATTTTTGCGATCTTGAGTTTTATATTTTTTGTGAAAAGAGCAGTCACATGCGAATACATACAGGAGAGAAGCCTTATAAGTGTAAATATTGTGATGAAAGATTTCGTGGAATTTCGGAACTAAATAATCATCAACTCAAGCACAGCGATGTAAATTCGCTTACATGTGTTTTTTGCGAAAAAGTGTTTACCGCAAAAACCTCCTTACGAATGCATTATTTAAAAGAAATCAGAGAAAGCTCTCATTTTTGCATTTTGTGTAACCAATATTTTATCTCGAGAGGAAGTTTATCAAGACATCATCTTAGAAAACATACCTAAATTGTTCATATATATTAATATGTTGTAATGAAAATCGTAAAAGTTAGAAATATTAAATGTTTACCCTTTAGTTCAATTACTTTGTCAACGACTATAGATATTATTTGTCGTATATTTTACTGTAGTTTGGGAGGAAAAACCATCGAAAATTTTAATTTTTTTTTTAATTGATTGAAATGCAAGATTTTAGGTTAAACCTGATTTTATAAAATGTAGCATATCCGATATTATAACATCTTCGTTTTTCACTGTAAGATAAACTGTAAAAGTTTTCATCTCTGATTTTTCTCATTTCATAAATCTAAACATCCAAGCTCGGTGTTCCTATTGACATACATTTATTATTGACGGAATATTCCGACATGATTGATCTTCCTGAAGTAAAGCGAAAACAATACACAGATTCGATGTGCTTTGATAAGTATGTAAACAAGAATTCGTTTTGCTAGCAAGTTATATTGTTGAAATAACTCACGGTATTAAAACATACGAAGGTGAATACGAGATTTACACAACACTCTTCATATTCTTTCATGCATGACGGAATGAAGAGCAACAAGTTACGTTCAACATGAAAAAGACGGTTCTCAGTGCATGTTTATAATTCACAGCTGATACAAAATATTTGACCAAAGGTGTTCCGTTTTTTTACCACAGGAGATTAAATATCACAACCAATTATTCCGCTGACAATAAGGCAAACCGACTATTGTATAATAATCACGTCTATTATATCATTTATGGATATTATGTCTCAAAATTCAACCAATTCTAAAATAAGTATATAAATATCCATTCTCAAAATACCACGACTTCGATATTTTATTTTTTATTATCTTTGCAATTTTGTTTCAGATAAAAGAAGGATCTTCTGGTACTACTGTTTGGACACTGGAAAACTGGAAACATTGTCATAAGATCCTGGCCAGAGAAGCTAATTGCATTTTGAGTATTGATGATGTGAAACTGCGTTTTTTCTTCTGTCCTCTTCAAAAAACTTTTTACAAGTCTGAAAATGGTTACACCACGACGACTATCGACTACTACTCACTTTATGTTCAAATTTTAAGCCTTCACAAAATGGTTTGTTTGAAGTTGGAGACAGACTATGACAAAGATGTGGGAAGTGAATACTTTAATCAAATTGAAAAATGGATTCCTACACACAACACAATAAAGAAAGGTGAATTCCTTAACTTTACAAAGTCATTGTTTATATAGAAGCAGTTTTTAATTTTGCGCAGTACATTTGTGTAATTTGTTTTTAGAAACGTACATCTGTGTCGAAAAATCAGCAACAACTCCACTTGGAAATGAGGTGGTGGACTCCGATTTCTTTAAATTTGGTAGTTGGTGTACTAATCATCGCAGTGGAGACATCAGTAAAGAAGGAAGCACAGATTTTGATGCGGACAACAACGACCTGAAGATAAGCATAACAGCTACTTTATGCCAATGCTTTCAAGAAATTGAAATGTGTGGAAATGCTGAAAAACCAAAAATTGAGAGTAATTCAATACTAACTCGAATACAGCGACATTTGCAAAACGACACTAGTAATCGTTTTGCCGACTTTTCTCTACAAATGCAGGACAATGTGACACTTCGAGTTCATCGGCTGATACTTGCTAGTGAGAAAATACTATTTTTTAATAATTAATTATTTTATTGATATTCTTTAGTAAAAACATCTTTTTTGTAAATATTTTAGGTGCAAATCCAGTTTTTGAGGCAATGTTGACATCTGGTTTATAAGAGACTCTAACAGGAATAGTCGAAATTCCTGATGTTACTTCGGACGTTATGAAAATTCTTCTCGAATACATGTACACCGAAAAGATTGATCCCCCATCGAATGAACTGATGATCGAGGGAGTACTTTACGCAGCAACCCAATATATTGTAGATTCTTATGAGAATGCATTGGTTACAATGTGTACTCCTGGAAATGTTATTAATCTACTTAAAGTGGCTAACAAGTTCAATTTGTCAAATGCTGTGGTTGAATTGGAAAAGTATACAGAATTGTAAGTAAAAATAAAAATTATTCCATTTTCCACCCTTTTTTCGTTGGTAATTATAAATATTGTATTTCTTTTTTCAGACATTCAATGGAAATTATCATGCACCAAATTAAAAATGCATAATGAATGGATTAATGGAAAAAACATACAAGACAAAGTTTATACGTATTTAGGTTTATTAAGAAAAAAATAATCCTGTAGTACTAAATATAATCGATACCATAAAAAATTGGTTTTCCCGAGAAAATTTTAAATTGAAGAAATTTGTAAACGAAACTCAATATTTGATTTTACTTTGTCGAGTGAGTGTGAATTGATCCGAAATAAGGTGGCTTTTATTTATTTAACAATTATAATTTACTTACCACGTAAGATAAATGTGATAAAGAACATATATATACAATGATATTGATACACTTAAAACAAATCTGGCAAAATTGATATAAATGTGTTTGAAATTGACTGAATTCAGCTTATGCGATCGTTCAAAAATAAGTAATCATAACTTTAGTTGGAAATTGTGCTAAAAGCAATATTTAATTTGTGAAAAGTTCCATTTTTACATTTAAAAGTTAAAATAAATAAGTACAAATACCACTTTTATAGGTTATGAAATGGCTTTTTCGAAAACCGTTATAATGTTTTCCTATCTTAATTTAGGTTTAATTTTTTTCATCTACATAAATATTTAACTCCCGAATATATTCAACATACTCTAGCAGTTATTACATAATTTTGAGAATATTGTTCCACGAATTTGACACTACACAAATACATTTGTTCTTTAGTGGATGATATTCTAAGATGATAATCTTTTTTTTAAATCTATTTAGCATATATATATATTTATTCTAAAATGGAACCAAACTAGTAACTTTTGATATTTTCTAAAAGAAATTTACCTCTAAATATTTCAGCTTTCTTTTCTAGTGCGCACGATTTGATGTAGCTGTAGCACAACAGACAATAAATATACGCATTAAAAACAGGAATTCGAATTCACTTCCAGATCTTCCTGACCCTAAGGAATATTCCAGTTCCAGTTTTTACCATGGCGAGTCATTTCCTCTGAAAGTAAATACACCATCATTACTCCACACATTATTGGCCAAAGGAAGCCATCGTAACCTTCCAGGTGTGGCAAAACGAGAACCACCACAAAATACTCTACTGCCCCCAACACAACCATTGAAATCCAATCGTTTTCAATGAAAATTAATCCTTTCCACAGCAAACATTGAAAAATTTGTAAGATAGGTTCTTGCTCAATTATAAGAGTAAAGCATTCGTCCGAAAATGAGCTGACATCCGGGGACGGGAAGAAAAACACAAGTACAAAGAGAATGCCGAGTGTCGCTTCTAAAATTTTCGTGATACTAATATCCATCTTGATTTTACTGACTGAGTGACTGACTTTTATTACGACATGAAGTCACTGAGATGCACTAGAAAGCTACAAATTGAATTTGACTTAAACAACTTCGACTTATGGACTAGAACAACTTTGAAATATTTTGGTTAGCTTAAAATACAGCAGAAAATTAAACAGTAGCAACAATTTTTTTCAGGCCGTTTGAAAACCCAGGGGAAAAAATTGTTTGGGAATGTTTTCTGAACGAATGCTTTCCCTTCGACCCAAATTACAAAATAAAAGACTACTTTAAGAAAAAGGACATACACGAAACATTTATTGAAGCGAAGCCAATTATTTTACATTATTTTGGGTGATATGTCATCATGTCACATATAATTTTAACTTGCTAACATTTTGTTGCTTTTGGTTCACTTTTAGAATAACCAGATATGGTTTTATTTTCCATTGGAAACTCTTACTTTTGTTATTCTTTTATTTTCCTTTATAATTTAAAGCTTTTAATTAAATAAGTAGAGGTTAAAGAAACACCATACATAAAATATTTTTGGTTATACAAATACTTATATAATCAACTCATTATATATACTTTAAAAGTTTTACTGGTCATTTCTAACGAATAAGAAAGACGGCCGAACGAAGATAAAATCGAAAATGGTTTCATTTCTTAATTAAAACGTTTATTTTAATAGGTTACAATTTACTTTTAAAGTGTATTGCAAAACCTCTCATGGAACATTATTTCACAGTTATTTTATAACACAACTCAAGAAAATCTTGCAACAAGCTGTCAGTCAAATATTTGAATACATATAATACTTTTGTTCGCTAACAACAAAATTTGTAGACAAACACAAAAAGCAAGAATTAAATTAAATAGACGACATAGTAGAAACTAAAATGATGTTAGTATTATTCAGATGACTAAAAACGATATCATTTAACGAAAACAAAATTTCTCTAAATTGACATTTCCGCAAATGTTAAAAGCAAAGAAGAACATAGTTTTACCCATAATCAAAGTAAAGATCTTTTCGTTTCTAGGTCCAATCGAATTTACGATAGCTGTTTTGACCATCATTCTCATAACACGGTTTTTCTTTTTGTAATTTAGCTGCCAAATGAATTAATATTTTTAATTTATATAATAGTATTTCAAAGTATGTAACAGCCAAAGTTCCACTATAAACTATTGTAAAAAATCGTTATTTTAATTAGCGTAATGAAAAATCGACACGTGCGACATTTAGTTCTCTTTTATTTCATCATGGCAAGAATTAAGAAAATTGTACTAAAGTTTTCCTTGTTACTTGACAGTATGAGATAAACAATTTCTTAAAGGTGTGTGCTAGAACTGAAAGTAAGCTTATTTATGGAGAAAAACTCTCGAAAAAATTATTACGTCTGGATCTAAGTGGTCTTTATATAGCACCAAACAATAATTCATATAAAAAATTGTTATTTGTTTTCTCCAAATAAGTCATACTTTAATCTACATTATTTTTCTGTACATTAAATTAAACATGCACAACCACAAGAATAATATGTAATTTTTAAATGTATGACTGTATTAATTATTATTCATGGTTAGCTATGTGTTAGCTGCATGAGTAAGAACAAATTGCATTTTAAGTGATATTACAAACATAATTATATATAAGTGGATCCAGTAATAATAATTATATTTTTTTAATTCCACTAATTTCATGGGTTAAGATTAGGCTATCTTAATTAACAAAAATTTAATAAGTCATTTTCCTTAATGTTTGAATGGGCCACAGCAATAGACTTAAATCACTGTTCTCTTAGAGATCATTCAATAAATATGTCACGCAAAAAAACCGTTTTTTCGGACCCCCCTCCCCCCAATGTCACGCTTTTTTAACATTACAGGATACCCCGCTTAACATAGGGTGTCACGCTTTCGTCTGAACCCCCCTCTCCCCCCAAGTGCGTTACATACTTATTGAATGATCCTTTACAACAAGGATTGCAGCTATTAAAGATTTTCCTTAGTATGTGTACGCATATGACTTAATAATTTACACCCATCCGCAAAACGTTTCAAGCAAAATAGGCATTCAAATGGTTTAATTCCTTTGTGACTCCGGACGTGCCTTCTCATATTGGTCCGATTTGCAAATGTTTTTGGACACAAATCGCACTGAAAAGGTTTTTCTCCTGTATGAGTTGCCATATGGCCTTTAAATGAATTTAAATAGGTGAACTTCTTAGTACAAAGCTTGCAACAATATTTCTTTACTTTCAAATGTGCAGTATTGTTATGTTGAATCAGCCTACTTTTAAAATCGAATCTTTTCCCACAAATTTTACATATATGACGTTTGACATTGTTGTGTTTAGTTGTTATGTGATATCGAAGATACGCTTTGATGGGAAACGATTTGTAACAGAACTGACACTTGTACTCGTTGCACTGATTGGAGTGATATATCTGCAGATGTGACCTTAATGCACATTTGCTGGTGTATGATAAACTGCAAATTCTACAGTGAAATGGTTTTTCTCCAGTATGACTTCGGATGTGCAGGTGAAGAGTTTCTCTTGAGGACAAAAACTTTCCACCAAAAGCACAGCAAAATGGAGTTTCCGTCTTGTGGGTGAAGGAATGTCGCCTTAAGTCGTCTCTCAATTTAAATCCTTTGTTGCAGTCTTTACAACGTATTTGATATGTGGTTGTGTGTAAGCGAGTGAAGTGATGTGATAAACTTCTTGGCCTTGCAAATGTCTTGTCGCATTGTTGACATTTGTACGGCCTTTCTCCTGTATGCATTGTGATATGGAATGTTAAGGTTTCCATTGACCTGAACTCATTATGACAAACATTACAGATATATGGTTGTTCTTGGATGTGTATCTGGTAATGCTGAAACAAGTGATCTTTCCTGCTGAATCCTCGGAAACAAAACAAACATTCACACCTTGGCTTCATCCTGAAGAGTGGACTAACGTGACCACAAAAACTAAATGGTTAGAATGTTTTTAAGGTTTTATCACGACGAAACGTTTAACCAAAAATAAGGGTAGAAGTATATTTTTTGAAGTAGTCTACACTAAAGTGTAGCTGCTAACAAATTTAATCAATTGAGATATTTCATTAAACAGAAAAGGTTTTAGCAGAAATTTATAGGCCGACTAAACTTGAATTTGTTGGTCACGCACACATATATTTTTTGTCAACGTTATTAAGTCATAATGTTAACGTTCAAGAAGAAGAAGATGATTGATAAACATTCAGAGTATGTTTCCACTGCTGAACTTGCAGTTTCTGCAATTCATGTACCCAAAGTTAATTTTTTTAATTATTTTTTTAAAGATACGCTACCTAGAGTAGGATGTATATTGAAATGGTTCTTTGATATGGAGCATGAAGAAGTTAAGTTTGGTCAAATCTATTCCTACTTAATACAAAATTGTGTACCGAAGATTATACTTTGCCTAAATTGACGAATTTTCAGGGAACGATGTACTGAATAGGGTTAGTTAAGTTTGTGTTCTACCAATAACACCAGGATCACTAAAAATATATTCTAATTATTGTGCAGTGCTGACGAAGTAAGTTTCCACGATACTACCTCTCAAAACAAAGGCTACTTCTCAAAAATATTTAATGATTTTTTCAAAACATACCAACAAATAGAAACTTTTTTCCGAAGGTTTTCATTTTTAAAGTATTAGTTTGGGCTGCAAGAAATATTTTAAAAATGTAAAGATAATAATAAATTTTATCCGCAATAGCGGATTTCACAGCTGGTAACTCTGCTTGTATGTGTAGGATAAATAATTTGGTTTGTTCGCCTCCAAGCTTGTACCTAAAACATTCCAATTCCGTATCTGTGCACGCATGGTATCACATCTATGGTAACACATGCTTTAATGCAATACGTTTCCAGCATCACAGTATTTTAAGCGTGTTTTAGTATATGAGAAGCTTTAGACTATAAGTATAAGGAGTTCAAGCTAGCTTTACTAGGTTACTCTGGAATTAGATTATATTGCAAGCAGTAATGGAACTTCTGATGAGACAGAGCCAGTTGCGTAAATACAAGTATACGTAAACTTAAGTGATTTTAAAGGCTGAAAATTTTCGTTTTATCATACGTGCATGACATTGTTTCGAAACCAAATCTTGTAATTTAGTAAAAAATATATGTTCACTTTTACCTAAGGAATAATATCAGATTATTAAGACCATAAAGTTCAAAGTAAATTCACTACGACTTGAGGTTTTGACAACCCTATAGTAAAATTGTGTAATTCGCATTTTAATTTTCGCGTTTTCTTGCCTTGGACAAGGTAAAAGCTCCATCAAATTAATTATTAAACTGTTTCAAATGTGACTTAAATAAGTATTCATTTCTTATTCGTGTATTTTTTCTATTTTCGATTGCTACAAGGTAGTAGAAAGTAATGTTTCCTTTCCTTTTGTTCTTTTTTTTGAACAAAAGATTCTACGTGTCTTTTGGTATGTAGGTCAAAAACAAAACTTATATGCTGACGTGTTTTTTTCTTGTTTTTAATGCTTTGTGAATATTCTGTGGCCAATGAAATTGGGTTTTGCATTATCCCTGGTATTTTGTAAAAGCGACGCTACCAGAATATTCTGCGACTTTCTAAGCCATTTTTTACTTATAAAACAAATCTGAAAAAAGTTCTCTTTGTCCAATCTTTTCTTTAACTTGCACAAGTGCACGTCATCTTATTTCACTCACAATAGCAAATATGACAATTGTGGTTTAGAATAAATCTGTTTAGTTACAATTGCTTTAATAGTTCACTTCCTGATACAAAAGTTTTATGTATGTAAAATCTTATCATACTATTTATCATCACTTCGAAGCGTTTAGAGATTTTGGCTATCAATTTGATGTTCATATTTTACTATAAATTTCTACTGTAAATCCGTGAATATAGTAGAAGATTTTTGAATTTTTGGATACATTTCGACATAAAAGTTATACTTATATCAAGTGAATAATAAGCCAAATAAAAAACTTACAAAATGCTAAACAAGCACAAATATTTGTTCAATATACTTTGTTGGTGGGGAAGCTCTACTGGATCCATTCCATTTCAACGATATTCAAAAACCGGGAAACTAACCCCAAAACTAAATTATACAACTAAATCTGCCGTTTTCCTTTATAATATGTATTTTGCTACGCTTATATATCAAGGAGCATCTGTATTTTTGTTTAGAAAAAACTCAGCTAATATATCGACAGAAACTCAGTGCATATACTTATATGTATTTATTACTGCCCTTACTGCGCTAATATTCATTTTAAATTGTCAGACTCACTGCCATGAAATAATACAGTTTATCAACGGTATTTTCCAATTTGTTGAAAAATGCCAAACCGATTCAAAACACATTTTGTCTTTTTCTGAGTTAAGCCTTATATCAAAATCCAATGTAGGAGCTGCCTACAGTTTCACAATCTTCACTGTAGGATTTCCTTTAGTATATGTGTTCGTACTTTATTCTATAGACACGTGTTTGCCATCCTTGGTTGGCTACCAACTCATTCAAAACTGTGACGCAAATGCAGTTTACGGTAACTCAGTTTCAAAGCTAGTTTTATTGATCCTGAATTTCCTTATATGGATGATATTACATAGTGCTTTGGCTTTCTGCATTTCTATACTTTTAGTTATTGGATCTCAAAGTACAGCGTCGTTCATATATTCGTAAGTTTATATTTCAGTTACAAAATACATTCGACCGAAGACTTTTCAAAGTACACCAACTTTAGGCTAGGAGAAATGTATAGAACCATCCAACTTTTAGTCAACCTATTTAATGTGATCAACTCTACTGTTTTAATGGGTTCTTTGTCTGTTTGTGTAGTAACAGAGGCATTTTCACTTGTTGTCGTTATTCGAATTCTACCAGTTGCAAAAGAACATCCCATTATTCTTGGAGTATTTTTTATTGTCTTTTTGCAATGCCTAATTATGATTTTGGTATCATTGGGAGGATATGGTGAAATTCATCCTAAATCTAGCAAGATTTTGGAGATTTTAAAAGAAAGGCGTCGTCCAAAAAGTTGTTACGAGGAAAGGTGGAAACAACGGTTTTACAAATCTTGTAACGTTTTGCAGGCAAATATTGGCAATTTTGGATATATGAATAGGATAACTCCGTTGACTATGTTGGATGTTGCCAACGATCTCACAATTAATATACTTTTGTTAAGTTGAGCAGTCTTGATTTGTTTTGTCTGATTTTTTCATTATATAAATTTAACGTGTGCATACGTCTTTTAGGGTTAGAAGCTTTAAGATATAAGCTTTGAAGTACAAAGTTAAAGAATTTGTAACCCTACATCTTCATTAAAAACTAACAATAAATTGTTCGAATTACACCCACATAATAAAATACCACGATCGAATTAAATACTTTTTCATCACTTTGCATTGTGCGAGTTCTAGAGTCGAGATATTTGCGTATGGTGTACGTATGTAATATATTCAATAAAAAGTTGAACAAAATTATAATTTTTGAAATGGCACACTTTACTTTTAATATAGTTTTAATTAAGTCAATATATCAAATTATGGTCCATGAATTAATAACATGACAACTTGCGTGCTATTACGTATTTGACCATTGTTATTCATAAACCGTTAAACAAAAACAAGATATTTTGTGCTTTTATAAGTACTTACTAAATTCTAACAATATTGATTGTATTGTAATTTCTTTACGATACGATAATTTAATTCTTCTCATTTTATTGATTGTGGTTGCAAATGATTACTGACCATTATTTTGACTTGAATTGACTTTTGACAATCAATACACCTAAATTTAGTATAAAAGAACCCTATACTTACATATCGTTTGCGATATTGAATTGAAATCTATTGTTATTTTTTTCGACAGTTTGGGTATAATTTAATTTCCTTAATTATGGTACTTTAACAATCTTTGCACGTTAACGTCGCAATCGCAAATAACGCTCTAAAATGACATATCTAGCTTTCTAACGGTAAACCTTTTAATACGATAACCTAAGTTATTATCCAGTATTGAAATGTCAAATTTCTTGTTTATTAAAATGGATTCTCGAATCGATATTTGAGTAAATACCTAAAATACTACCAAACAAATTAATTGGGAAACGTAATGTATTGGAAATAAACCGATTTCGTTAAAATATTTTAAAACTACTTGTTGCAAGAACAGAAGTGCTAGTTTTATTCACGTATTCCTTAAAACATTTACTAAATTGAAGTCAAACTATTAGTTTGAATATTACCACCTTTAGGATATACACTAAACAGGAGACGTTTTATTGTTTTTATTATTCACATATTAAATTATACACATTTTTAATTAAACGCTTCCTTGTCATCATTATTTTAGCCTGGTTCAAAATTCTATCGAGCTTAAAGAGAGCCAAACTAGGATGGGTGGAATATTTGTTCAGATACTTTGTTGGAAGTTTGTTCCCATCCACTGCCTCTTTTTGCCAATTTCCATGTGTTTTAGCATAAATAAACATAACAATACCGTAAATACCCAACATTATAACTTTTTCACATCCTTGAACTTTTGCTCAGCGCACTTGTTCTGGAAAACAAATGAAACTTCAGAACATAGCAGTCTGCATCATAACGTTTTACATATCCTCCTAAAAGACAAACCCATGTTTTCAATTCTAACTACGACAAATCTGGCTTCCAATATAACTTTCAATGACATTCATCTTGACAAGGTTATCTACACCTATTTGAAGCAACAAAATAACTTACAGTACCTATCGGGTCTGTATCATAAAGTTTTAGCCCCAGTAAAACACAGTGTATTTTGTGTAATGCAACTGCCGGTAGTACATGGTTCCGAAATAACACATTTGCAAATGCACTTCAATCATGTTCTCAATAATGACAAGTACATGTCTTTTGTAGGAACGCTACACTTAGCTGACCTTATTATTTTGCCAATATCAGTTTCAAATACTAAGCTTGCCGAGCTCAAGTTTAAAGTTCCCAAATCTCACTTATACTCCAAAGTGGTATTTTTAAGTGAAACAAAAATATTCATCCCGTGCAAACCGTCACTTAAGGATTGCTGGTTTGGTGATGAGCTCCGTTGGATTCCTATAGAACTAAAAACTGTTGTCAAAATAAACATATTCACATTTTTCGATTTATTCTACAAAACGTTACCAGCTTTGGCAGCTATTGCAACAAGCACAAGTCACTGGTTCATTCAAATTGAACACTTGTGTTTTTACACCGGAAAAGCGTTGAAATATAATAGATACATTTCGATGCACCAGGAAAATTGTGCAAAAAATATAATTGCTGCAGCAATAAATTGCTCTGCAGACCCATGTAAAGGTTTTATTAGTAGTGTTGACAAATCAGTTTCTATAAACTCAAACCTCACCTGGCATTTTTCCCCATTTGGAAGCGACCTTCATGGCTTCAGATATTCTATATTTATTAACACGAGAAGCTTTAAAGATGAAACTGTTGACTTTAATGCTTTGAAACTATTATCGCCATTCAGTTTACCAAGTTGGTTGTTAATATTGGTTACTGTATTGTCCCTAAGGTTCATACTGAAACTGACAGGTGTGAAAAGTAAACTTTATTTATGGTTTTACGCCGTCTTGCTAGAACAAGGTAACGATATGAAACGTTTCACTAGTTATCGCAATTTTTACCTAGTTCTCCTATGGCTGACTTCTTGTCATCTACTTAGAAGCCAGTACACATCTAGCTTATACACATACATGACAAAAGAGTCGGAAGATTTTAGTACACCGAAAACATTCAGTGATGTAATTTACAGTAAGAAATTGCTTTTGTTGGGTGATATGGATACCGGTCGGGCGTTTCGGAGGGTGCGCACCTCATTCTACAGGAATCGCATGCAAAATTCATCATTACAGATATTGTGGTATGCAGCTTACGATAAACTAAGGAGATATTCAGAGAATTGGGACAATATTTTGAGGCTTGCTAATTCTGGTAAACGTCACAACCAAACGTTTGTGTGCGGTCAAGTAGGAAGTGAGTTTATTGTTGGTGAAGACAACTTAAATGTGTACTACAACAATTTAAAAAATCAAAACACCAAAATGGACCCAGTTCAATACAACTGCCAACAGTTTAATCGTTTTGCTATGATGTACAAGACAAGTCAAATGATTTATGAGATTGGACCAACGTTGTCCCTTTATACTAAGCTATTACTGATGTTGCACGGAGAATATTTGCTTATTGAGAATAATGACCTTGTGTTATTTTCAGGGCTGTATATATGGCAGTGCCCAGAAATCAGTTTTTTATGGGAATCGTTTAATAGGGGGTTAGGTTCCTTAGTAGAGTCAGGTATTTACAGATATCAGCAGCATTATCAAGAAATTATTAATCAACGAATGGCCCTTAAAAACTTTCTCTCAATAAGTGGGATTAAGCGTAATTGGAGTTGGTTTTCGCTGGTTAACCAAATGGTTTCCAAGTATATACCGTTGGCATGGTATACTACAGAAAGTTACTGGTTGTCAAAATCATTAGGTAAAGCATTTGCAGACAGTCAAGAGAAAGAAGTTGGTACGATGAACGATTTTCGGTATGTCTGGATATTTCATGTGACGCTATTAGTTATGATTGGATTGTTGTTTCTAACTGAATTACGGTTTTATAAAATTCACAGATGAAACATACGTGCAATAATAATCAGATGTGTAACATATGCAAACTAAGTGAGTGATGCTTGACCTACTTCAATTAGGATCTTTCTTTATTATATTTGAGAAGATCAAAGAAAATTAAAGGATCATTCTTTAGCTAGATTTTAGCTCAATTCGTTTTGCATGTGTCAATGCCCATCCATGTAGAAAACATTTTATTTCCAATTATTACATTACTATTAATCATTGGAGGACCACTGGCGTATTTACGCCACATAATGACTTATACGAATATATATATACGCTACCAAGTCTCCACTGTTAATATATACCATAAGCTATTTAACGTATTCAATTAAAACGAATATCATTCTGAAAACAATCAATTCAAACAAATTTAAAAGTTACCTGTTTGAGCTGGTTTAAAGGTACAAAGATTTGTTTTATGGTATTCAATTACTTTAATAGATATTGCTTGATGATGCTTGAAACGGTCTGCAATTCTATTTTCTAACATGTCAACGATAATACGTTTTACAATATTGTTTGTTGAAGCAGCAAACTACATAATTCGTAAAATGAATTTCACGAGCAACGATTCTACTTGTTCGAGTGAAATACGTCAAATCAGCTGAAAGTGATTCGACATATTATTCGCAATTTATTCGATTCAGTTGAAACCAGTGGCGATTTGAATGGCGTATAATTTTGAAAAGTGGCCACTTATGAGACTCAAATGACATCTTTGATGTCCAGTTCAAATTTATAACATATGAGTAATCATTTTAGGAACATTTAAAGTACAATATTGGATAAGATGACAACATTTCTAACATTCTTGTATAGCCTTCCCTTAGCAGCAAAGCACAATTATAACTACGTTGATACTAAATAATAAATTCACGATAACAAATAAATAATAATAATACTAAGACGAGCAACAAAGAGACTGTGCAAAACTGGTTCAGTTTTGCGTTATTAATGTGAACGTTATTAGCTTGAAAGTCCAATTGTACACCTGCTTTATCAAATTCAATCCTAAATAAATTCAAGGGATAGTTTAAGCAGTACATTAATTAAACTTTCATTCCAACCCCAATTTGCAAAAATCTTCCATCAATTCAAATATGTCTCCGCGCAAATGCAAATTTTGAGCAATGTTAATAAAGATTAAGAAAATTAAACACTAAATTTAAACTGCAGATACATAAAAATACACAGTTATTGTACAGAAGTTCAACTTGTACCTGGTTTAAATTCCTAAACATTCAACCAATACCTTTTAGGTTGACGTAATATGCAGAAATCCGGATTCGAATTTTTATACCATTTTAATAGGCTGTAATTAAATGTTAAGTTTTGCACCACCACCACCACATCAAAATGATATCTAGACTGAAAACCTTGCTCGGAATTGTTCAAAGTTTAAATTTATTATAAATTTGGGAAAAAACAACGTTAATTTCGCTTCAGTTTTTAACAGTTTTCCAATAGCCCAATTTTATTATTTTTCATATCTGGTGTTTTATGCATTTATGTTTTATGAGCTAATGACTGATCGATTTTCGATCAAAGTATTGGTTTATTCAAATGGATATTATCATTTACATATTATCACTTGAAATTCTACCCATCAAGTATGATGAAATAGACTGTAGTAAATAATACGTAAATTGATTACATTAAAAATATTTGTAAAGAGCTTGACGCAATAACAAAATTGTTATATCTATTGACGTACTTTTCAAAACTCTTACTAAGTTGAAGTCAAACCATTAGTTTAAACGTTACCATCTTCGTAAGAAGAACTAACCTCAGAGTGTTTCGAATTTACGTGATCATCAAATACAAGCTTTTATTGTAGAATCAAAAAAAAGAAATTTTGTGCTATGCCATCAGGCAAACAATGAATTAAACGTGTCATTGAAATGATATTTTGCTTTGCTTGACAACCATTGACAGCATTTTTATTGGACCCAATAAGCACCCAAACAGGATGACTGGAAGTTTTGCACAAATATTTGGTTGGAATTTCGTTTCCATCTACTACTCCATATTTATATCTATTTTGACACCATCTTGCATGTGCTTTAGCATCAGTTTGAACAAAAACACGTTAAATATCCAACATTATAACATTTTCGAATCTTTGCAACTTTGCTCAGCACACTTGTTTTGGGAAACAAACAAAACTACAAAACATACTTTGTTGCAGCACAACTTGCTGGACAATATCTTCACAAAAAGCAAATCCATGTTTATGATTCTAAATACTCAAAACTCGGTTTCTAATGTTTCCTTCAAAAAGCGGGACGACAAATTAATATACATAAGCTCAAAGAAACAGTATAATTTACAGCACCTCTCAGCTATTTATTATGAAGTGTTAATGCCACTAAAGCACAGCGCATTTTGTGTATTCCAGCTGCCCGTATTACATGGCTCCGAACTAACTGATTTGCAAACTTATTTCAATCATGCTCTGAGTAATCGTAACTACATGGCTTTTGTAGAAAAGCTGCACTTAGCTGACCTTATTATTTTGCCAATATCACTTCCAAGTAATAAATTTATTGACATCAAGTTTACTGTTCCGGAATCTCACTTATACTCCAAAGTGGTGTTTTTGAGTAAAACAGATGGCTTAACAATTATTCCATGCAAACCGTCACTAAAGGATTGTTGGTTTCAGACCGAGCTCCGTTGGATTCCTATGAAATTAAATTCTCTAAAATTTCTGCTCTCCAAAACCTTAACATATTCTACAGCCATTAAAACAAGTAGAGGTTACTGGAATATCCACGAGAATTGTTTCTTTACCGGTAAAGCATTGAAATACAATTTATACAACACGTTGGACCAGCAGAAATGCACAAAATACATAGTCGCCTCAACATTAAATTGCTCGTCGGACTCATGTACACAATTTATTAGTACGACTGAGAAATCAGTTTCTGCAAATCCAAAATTTACCTGGCATTTTTCCTCATTTGGAAGCGACTCTCATGGATTTAGATACACTATATTTATTAATACAAGAAGCTTTAGTGATGAAACTGTCGACTTGAATGCCTTAAAACTATTATCGCCATTCGGTTTACTAGGTTGGTTGTTAATATTGGCCACTGCATTCTTCCTAAGCATTATACTGAAAGAGACAGGTATGGCTGCTGACCCTTGCTTTTGGTTTTACGCCGTCTTGTTGGAACAAGGCAACGATATGAAACAATTTGTCAGTTTTCGAAATTTTTATTTAGTTATCTTGTGGCTAATCTCATGCCACTTGATTAGAAGCCAGTACACATCCAGCTTATACACATATATGACAAAGGAATTCGAAGATTTTAGTTCTGCAGAAACATTTAGTGATGTAATATTCAATAGTAAATTACTTTTATTTGGGGATAGTGACACTGGTAGGGGATTTTGGAGGGCACGTGTCTCACTCGACAAGAATCGCATGCAAAATTCATCCGTATATAAGTTATGGGATGCAGCTTATCGCCGTAAGTTATTAAAGTATTCAAATGACTGGGACAATATTTTGAGGCTTGCTAATTCTGGCGGCAATCACAAGCACAAGTATATCTGCGATCGAGTCAATAGTAAATTCGTAAATGGTCAATTAAA
>JAQFZG010001760.1:0-19412 GCA_034695465.1 Entomobrya nicoleti
TCAGTGTGCAGAATTAGAGTTCGCCCTTGCTTCACTTTGTTTGGATAAAAAGTTAGACAAGGAGCAATTAAATTCACTAAGACCAATAGCTTTTTATGACAGCTTAGAGAAGAATCAAGACAAGCGCAATACTCCCAAATATGGCTCATTCTCAAATGGTTGCAGGTAGGTATATATTTTTTTACTCTTGATAATAATCATGGACTATATCAATTATTTGATACATTTTTAGTGGTTTCCACATCCCAGACTTTGAAACCCTTATGGTCACAAACGACTTGGATTGCGTTGTAGACAAGGATGAAAACTGCCCCAAATCAACACCCTGTACCCACACTGGAAACTGCTCCAGACGTCCAATTTTAGAATGGACAATTATTAAAGGTATTATGTTAGAATTATTACCCGTGGAAATTTTAGATTTGTTCCGTTTTAATTTTATAAATAGTAGACAGTGGTTTAACTTTAATACATTACAAGAACTTGATTTATATCGGTATAAAAAACATTGGCCCAAGGAATTGGGGTTTACCTTGCTTACTCCAGAAAAACTCTTTGTTTTATCTGATGAGCAAATAGGAACAGATTTCGCAGGTTTCGTTCCTGATGGGCGAAATCAGGACATTGAAGTTGATTCAATATATGATTTTGATGGCATACAAGCCCCTCTTGAAATTTCCAAGACAGGAGAAATATTTACACGCACCAAATATTTTCATGATATATTACATTCATTTTATCCGCTAGGTCGTCCTGGAATACTTCGTACAAACTTGAAAAGAAACGCGTTGAGTATTGCTAGAAGCCCCACTAGTTTATCTCGTATGGTTGGCTTTTCATTTTGTAAACGATGATAAGTGAATGGGAAATTGAAATATTTGTGGGTGGGTACTTTTTATTTATCATAATATGCATGGTGTGTGCTAGGTTGGATGAAGCTATTTCAAACTATAGAATGGGTCAATTACACAATAGAGCTTGGATGATGGATATTCCTTTAGAGCCTTTACCTCGTAGATTAATTAATCCAAAGTACCCCCCTCGTTATTGAGGGGGGTAAAATAAAATTAAAATAATTGCAAATAATTGTAAGATCATTAAGAAAATATTTGTGTATCATAGGTTAAAAAAGCAAACTAAATATATGTATGTCTCTATTTTTGAACACAAATGTGGTAAATAATTGTAATTCTTGCACAATAAAAACCGGTTGTGGAAAAAAATGATCTAGATTAAATTAATCGTTGATTTCAATAAACACATGACATTACTCTCATGACACATTTTTTCTCTGCTTGCAATAATACCGCTCAAAATTATTACACACCAAAGTCAACAAAGAGTTACATGCTTGATAAAACAGTTCACACTTGTTTTACCCAGATCTGTCAAAACCCGCGTAAAATGTCATTGTCCAGCATAAAAAGCATCAGAACAACATATGCCGGTATGCATAAGAATGAAATACATACATGATAAAACAGATCACACTTGTTTTACCGAGATCTGTCAAAGCCCGCGTAAAATGTCATTGTCCAGAATAAAAAATCATACTAAAAACAACGAATGCCGGTATACATCTATGGGTATTTTTATGAGAAGGGAAATATACCAATAGATTTCACAGAATATATTCGACGGCATGTAAATTCAACTGACAATTTTTTGAATAAATTCAGGTCCCCCGAAAAACAAATGAGTCATTCTATTTTCTGCTTTCATATAGAACGCAAAATGGCAAATTGTAATCATTCCTCGGTAAGACTCTGCGACGGGTGCGTTGAGCTTTACTGCATCGCATGTGATAAGCCAACCTTTTATCTAAACAGAGATCTGTGTAAAAACTGTGACGGTTGCTACCATAGCCAAAATCTTGTAAAGTGCCTTGGAGAAGACAAGTTATTTTATCCAAACACTGAACAACAAAACTCACCAAACAAAAAAAAGGTATAGAAAAGAAATAGCTTTATACAGTGGAATGAAAATTCCCAAAGTGTGTATCGAAGCAACACGCAAGTGTACACGGTGTACTGAAAATTATTGTAGCAGGTGTGAATATCCCGTAGAAATTATTTCAAAGCTTTGCGCTCAGTGTAATTTTATACGTAAGCACCCCTTGGCACGGCTCAAGCCTAACGTTTTGCTAAATAGGCTTAGACGAATAGGGCTAAAAGGTCTATCCTTGCGTGAGCTTACATACCTATACGAAAATCAGATACTAACTAATTTTGATTTCTCACTAAGACAGAGATACAAAAAAGACGGATTTGTGCAAGAAATCGTAAAACTGCATGACATTTTCCATTTTTCATATGAATAATGAAAATTCCAGCCAATCACGAAAATAAAACCTGCGTTAGGTGCCTGAGAATTATTTGCAAAACTTGTAATAATATTTCCCGTAAATACCCAAAAATGTGTACTGATTGCGAAAAGTCTCCTTTGCGGAATCGTAAATGCCACGTTATTTATAATTTGTTACGAAGGCAAGGGGCTTGTGCTTCTATAGAGACATTAAGGGATGCATACAAATTACTCAAAACTGCTAAAAATAATGAATTACGTCCTTATGATACATATTGTTTCCAAATAGAGAAAGCCCTATTGCGTCAAATCTTTGAAAAGGACCTGCAGAAACTCGAGACGGTGATTGACTGAAGACAAGATGAGGACAAGAAGGGTAAGGTATGCATATTTTATTGTGACGCAATTTTTGCAAAAAAATGATGAAAGTGATAATGATTTTTTGTGTAGTTTGCCTGCAACATATCTGGCTGCCCATTCAACACAGACAATGTATATGATCTTCTTTCTCATGTAAATTCTCATGCGTGTGACTCGTGTGGAATTTTCTGCGATGACAAGAACGATCATATTTGTGACATTACAACTCCAATGCTTGGACGCGGACCAAATGAACCTAATGTCTCAGGAATTCGACTTGTAAAAGAATCGAGTGCCCATCAAGGAGCTTTGTCTACTTGGTCTTATCCATATGAAAACGAAGACTTTATTTTACTTTCTGAGGCCGTTGACACAATTTACGATGTCATTCTAAAGCTTTGTAATGTTTATGTTTCTCATTTTTTGAATCTTAAACTTAAAATTGCGTTTTACTTACAATTAAAAGAAAATAAATCTGGAATAATATTGAACCGGTACTTCAACTCGGTGTATATTAAAACATACCACCCAAGTTTTATTGAACCAAATCTTGAATTCTTAATTAATTATGTTATATCAACAATTAATCTTTTTCGATCTGCAAAAAGTGGATATACAGTTTTAAAAGTTTTGAAATTTTTGGTATCATTTAGCGCATCCAAACCTGGAGTGGCAGGTAGTTACTTGCCACTGCCACAGGCACTGAAGTCAAAACGGAGCATAATAAACCCAATCACCTTGAATGAAAACAACTGTTTCTTACTATGCATCATTGCCAAATTATTTTTGCATGAATTTAGACTTCCTAGCCTCCCTGATATGACATATGACCAACTTAACAATGATCAGAAAAAACGATTGCGAAAGCGGCTGAATAAACCGGAAACGTACACAGATATTCTGGAAACAATAGAAAGAAATAAACTGCTTGATTTGGAGGGATTCAGGGATCTTGTGGATTTGCACACGATACAGTTTTTCTCGAAAATTAATTCAGTCTCTATATCTGTTTTTTCATACAATAAAGTAAAAAAATCAGTTTGGCCAATGCAGCTTCCTACAGAAAGATATGACAAGCATGTAGATTTATTACTAATAACAAAAGATCAACTTGATAACCCGGAGCAGAGAAATTACAAAAGTACTCATCATTTCTGTCTCTTGCTTGACACATCAGCATTTTTTTCAAATGGTGTTCGTTATAAGAGGCATTTATGCCGATTTTGTGCTAATATGTTTACTAGAAAGTTTTATAAAGATCACGAAGAGACGTGTCATTTAAAATCTAAATTTCTCATGGATTTTCCAAGAGATGAGTCATACATTTTTAAGAACTTTGCTAATACAATGTCCGCTCCGTATAAAATTTACGCTGATATACTTGCATGCACAAATGATACAGTAGTGTCCACCGCAGGCTATCATATTCTGGGTGTGGGCCCGCACCAAGAGATTCTGTTTGAAAATAATTATGTTGGTGATTCAGCAATAAGCTTATTTCTTTTAGCACTCGTGTCATGTGCCGAATTTTTGCTAAATATTCAAAGAACAAATATACTTCCATTGAGCCCAACACAAAATGATTTCGAACTGCTCAAAAAAGCAAAAACATGTGAGTGCTGCGACAAGCCTTTTACTGACACACCAAGAATGCACCATTCACATTACATTTCTAGAAAGGAATTCAGAGATCCTTCATACCCCAACTACATTAGCTTTATTCATAATGACTGCAACTTAGCTATAAAAGCCAAAGAATATATCTACTGCTTCGTTTATGGCACTGAACGAGTTACTCTAAACTTGATTCTTGGTGGACTAAAGGAAAACATGAAAACAAAGATTTTCATTATTCCAAGAAGAAATAACGAGTACCTATCTATTCATGCTCCCTCGCTATACAGAACTGTAAGCATTGAGAACTTTTTTAATGAGCCACTTGCAGATTTAATCCGCATTTACAATCTGCCCCAGTATAGCAAATATTTTACGCATTACAACAAAAACTTTGATACGGGCGTAGGCCCATTTTATTACCCACACAATCATTTTCTAGATGCGTCATCTACTTCATTGCCTGATGCACAAAACTTTTATGATATGATGCTAGGAAGATTTCTCACAGAAAAAGAGCATGATACTGTGAATCAGTATTTTTCCAAAAATTGCAAGGACATGACACAATATGCAAAAGACTATATGAAATTTAAAGTGTTCGGTATAAATGCAGTTTTTGAGAGCTTTAATAATTGGTCACTGACCCATTATAAGCTTTCTGCTCATCATTATTTATCAATATCGGGACTTGCTTTCGACTCCGCAATGCATTACAGCAAGCAAGAATTCCAGTATTGCAAATCTCCACAAATATTGAAAGAAGTATCGGATCATTTGATTGCTGGAATTTCTCATACGTCAGAAAAATACTGCAAAGCAAAAACTGAAAGAAATGGTGACGTCATTGCGAATGATAATGATCGCATAGAGATATTAATGTGTGATTTGAAGAGCCATTTCTCTCACAGTATGTGCAGTAATCTTCCAATTGGCGATTATTCAATGGAATATGGCAATAACCTTGATAGTATAGGAATAATGAATCTGGATGACAGTATCTACGGGTATCTTATAAATTGTGACTTAAATTACCCGAAATATCTGAAAGCATCAACGGCAGATTTCCCACTTCTTCCAACGAAACAGGTAGTTGACCCCACTGAAATGATATCGTTTCATCGTGACATGTATGCAGCCAAAAACGTGGCTTCTTTGACACACGTTGTGTTGACACAACACAATAAAAACGGTGTGTTACTGCATTATAAATTTTTACAATGGGCCTTACAAATGGGAATGCAGCTAAAAAATGTTAATTATGTCATCAAATATAAACACAAAGATTTTTTGAAAAATTACATGATATACAATGCACAACTAAGGCATAACTCTAAGAGTGATCACGAAAATCAGTTGATAAAAAATTTAATGAACCATGTTTATGGCAAATTCTATCCACAAACAACTAAAATGAGCATAAAAGTTTGCACATCAATGCAGAAAAGCATGAAGTTTACATCTCAGGCTGACTTTCATGATGTTTTGCTACTTAATCCTAATTTGAGCATGTTTACTTTCAAGCAAAAGAAGGTGCTATATAATAAAAATTTACTAATTTCTTTTGTTATCCTACAAAATAGTCTGACAACCTTTTATAAGCATATTTATCATCTAAAGGCGTTTTTTGGCCCTCGCCTTACTATTTTAGGTGCTGAAATAGATTCAATTACAGCCAAATACAAAGATGTAAATAGAGATTATGTGTCAAAATTAAGCTCATTGGGTCATCTTTTCGATTTCTCTAACCTGTCAGCTGACAATGCATTGTACTCAAAAGAAAACTCTGAAAAGATCGGAATTTTCAAGATTGAATATGAATTTCCTACTGAATGGATAAAATTAAGATCAAAGGTTTGGTGCGTGAAACAGCTCTGCAATAAATGCAAAATGCCATGCGATGACGAATTTTCAGGCACGTGTTTAAAATGCAACGATGGAATTGTCACTGTTTCAAAGGGATCTGCAAATAATGTACCATTTTCAGCGTATATAAAGGCTCTAAATAATGAAAAAGAAGTTTATTCGGAATATTATACTGTGAGTGCTCGAAACGAACGAATTCGTCTATTGAAACGCAAAGCCACAGCTCTTACATCAACTGATTGGAAACGCGTATGGGTTTCTCCCACTCTTTCAAAACCCTATGGCTATGATGAATGACGTAGTTGACCTTAGACTTCAGGTTCCCTGCAGTATTCAAATATGCGGTAAGAAAGAACATTTTATAAGTATTTTTTATTAATTAATGACATGTGGCTACATGATTAATTCAATACCCTTAGGGTACTCAATGAGTGGTAAAACCACATTGGCAAAAAATATATACTACCACAAGGACCGTCTCTTTACAATACCACCAGAGCTAACTATATGGATATTCCAAGAACCAGAAGAATGGCATGAAAATTTTAAAGACCGCGATGACGTCATATTTTCAAATGATTTTGATGAAGTAAAGCATCATTTGGAAACTGAGGAAAGAACTATCATGATAATTGCAGACGACCGGACTTCTTTCATGCTGCGGAAAAACAGTGATATGATGTCATTCTTTTTAGAAAAAGTTCACCACAAAAATCTCATCTTCATTTGTGTATTACATGCAATATTTGTGCCTAATTGCAGGCTGGCTAATTTACAGACTTCGTATTTACTTATAACAAAGATGATAAGAGATGTGTCGTCCATTCTTCGGCTCAGCTTCCAGCTTCAACCATTAAACTGTAAATTCGTGTACAATGCATACATGGACGCTGTGAGCAAATCAGCCTTTTCGCATTTTGCAATATGCTTACATGCAAAAGACAGCGAACTAACAAGATATAGAAGCACGATATTTTTCTGGGAGGATTTGACTATATACATACCTAAAAATGGAAATTGTCTGGCGTAATTTCGATTTTCTGAAAAGACTTGCGAGATCAAATCATAAAGAATTTCCAAAAATAATAAATAAGGCAACAGATTCAGAGCTCGAGGCATTATCAATCTGCCTTTCCTTACGCAAAGAAGTGACATCAGCTAGCAAACTAAAATCTTTAAATTACAAAAGGCATACAAACTGGAAGTCATTCAGGAAATTTGCAGGCTCAAAAGGAAAGTTGATACTACCTATAGTAACCTGTGTACTCTCAAAACTAATCCAGGATCTATTTTACTGCATTTATGACAATGTCTAAAGTAGAAATGTACAAAGTGGTTCCTCTTTCAGTTTATTCCAAGTGTATGGAAGATTCTGATAAAAAGACCACAAAGGAGCAGTTGGACGAAATGCCAAAAGTTGCGCAAAGAAAAGCAAAGCGCTTGCTTGACATTTTGCAAGAGAACGGGGTAAACTGGGACGACCACGGAATATTAACAAAAAAACCAAACGAGCTATCTGAGAGCACAGAGATAGTTTCCCTTGTAGAGTTTGCCGTGCGTGGAAAGAAGAAACCTAGTGGATGGAACAACTTTGCTCATTTTCTGGGAACCCTTAAAATTCCAAAAGACATTTTATGTGCTATTGCCATAAAGGATATTAAGAGATCAAAGAAACATGCCACCCAAACATAAACCAATAATTGATAAGTACGTACATCGTGCTTATCTATCTGCTGACACACCTGGAGCATTTTCAGGTTTAACTGGCTTTGTCAGAGGGAGAAAATTGAAAGATTTAAAACAAGTTCAAGCCTCCTTGTCAAAGCTACCCTCTTTCTCCAAATTCAAGCCCCCTAAAACTCATTACCAGCGAGTACCTGTAATTGTTAAAAAAACCCTGGAACTCGTTCAAATTGATCTTATGGACCTACGCACAATAAGTAGAAAAAACAGAAACTACTCTTATGTTTTAGTTGGAATATGTATTTTCACAAAAAAGGTCGTGGCGCTAGGAGTAAAAACAAAGTCAGCAAAGGACATGGTTCCAGCTCTACGTCTTTTAATTAAGCGCTTCAACGGAAAGATTACAAACATCTCTGGTGATTTCGGTTTGGAATTTTACTCCCAAGACGCACAAAGCCTATTTAAGAAGGAGGGAATCAACTTTTACAGCCCATTCTCTAAACTCAAGGCCCAGACAGTAAGTAACTTATTCTTCATCTCGTAAATTGATGCAAAGTAGACGTAATATCAACGATTATTTTTAGGTAGAACGCGTAATAAAAACATTAAAGCAGAAACTTTGGAGGTATTTTGAACACACCGGAAGAGAAAATTGGATAGATGTACTTGACAAGGTTGTGTATAACTACAATCATTCTAAACATCGCTCACACGGATTCGCACCTGCGAAAATTAAAAAAAAGGATCACGATATCATATTGACGACCTTGTATTCCAAATTTGCCAAACTAAAGCCACGGAAACCGCAGTATTTACCAGGCGCATTAGTACGAATCTCAGAAAAAAAGCTAACCTTCACAAAAAAGTACATGTCTCATTTTTCCCAAGAAATATTTCGAATAAAGTGTATCCATACAACAATACCTGTTGTTTCGTATAAGATCGAAGATTTATCTGGGAATATTATAAATGGAACTTTTGTGGAGCCAGAGCTTTCTCCAGCTGCCTTGAACAATGGAACCTGAAGATAGTTTTTTTCTCGTGGTTCACAGTCAAAAGAGCCTCGAGTATTTCCCAAACAATAGTAATTGTAATTTTACCAATAAATTACAAACTAATATGAACTTGCAAAATCACGAAGTCGCCCTTGTAAAGATATTCTACCATGATGACTTTGTCAATAATTATGATGGGCAGTTACTTCCTGTTGAACGAAGTGGAGAACCATTTTTTGACCTGCAAAAGAATGATAACGTAATTTGGGTCAATCAGCTCAAGCGCTCTTCCTACAATATTGCAAAAACGTACCCCCTACTGCATACGTTTATAAATGGAATGAATGCCCATTTAAATAGATTTGGAATAAAAGCCAAGTTTACTGTGGAATTTGCAGATGGGGGAATTCCCAAAAGTGTCACATTCAAGTATGAAATAGATTATGGCTATAAACTATTTTTTGATGACAATCTCAACGATTACCTGGGATTCTCAATGAATGATTTTGAAGAAGGAGAATATAAATCAGATAAACCACTTGATATCGTGGGTTTTGAAAAATTGCCAAATGATACAGTTTTTCGTTTGGAGAAAAGGCGCTGGGGAATAACAAAAGTAGAACTAGATCAATTATTCGACCCAACCTTGGACGATGTTGCTGTTTCGATATCAGGAGCATGTGCAAAAATGGGATTTACCATACAAGCAGCAGTTGATGAAGACGAAAACAGTTTAACAATAAACACATTTATGGACACCATCTATTTAAGGCTCTCGTCATTTTTGAGACAATACCTTAAACTTCCATATAACACAGAATTTAGAGGAAAAACAACAGTTACTGTTCCAAGATATGTCATCAACCCATTTGAGCCTTTCGCAAAAACCTATTTAAAGGGAGTGGATACTTTTCGTGTATCCAGTCCATCAAAAGTATTTGTTTTATGCACATTGTGCACTCAACATTACTACGAAACGAAGTCACTCCCTATTTTGCAAATTTTAAACCGCACAGAAGGCAGACAGGAAATTACCTTTGAAGCTAATCCCATGATATACACACAAGTCAATTCTTTTGATACGTCAACAATAAATATTAAACTAGTTGACGATAACCTGAATTTGCTACCAGAAAGAGAAGAACCAAGTGTATGTATATTGCACTTTAAAAAGAAATGGCTTTAAGTAATGGAAGAGTTGTATGTGATGAAACAGATTGCAAATTAACCAAAATGTCATGTGACGGAAATAACAAAATTATCCCATTTCGGAGATATAAACGAAAAAAAACCACTAAAAAACCGAAAAAACTATTTAAAGGGGCAGGAAGAAAGAAAAAAAGGACCAGTCACAAAAAGAAGTTGACCGGGAACGGAAGACGTAAGACAACTCGTCGAAAACGAGCAAAAAAATAATATGGAGAGAATACCGACTTCCCACCCCCCGCGGACATCCCCGGGGATAGTGTCCAACCTAAACTATCAAGAATATCCGCTTACAGAAGTTGGTATTGAAGCAGTAGGATATGAAAAAGTATATCCGCTTTTCGGTGTGGATATTGGCAACCCACTTCAATTTGCAATTCCTGCTAGTTCCAGCTATACTGATTTGGAAAATATTTTTTTATCCGTAACTGGAAAAATAACAACAGCCAAAGGTGTAGACATTGCTGCAAGTAAATTAGCTCCTGCCTGTAATTTTTTGCATGCCCTGTTTTCTCAAATGGACTTGGAAGTTGGAAATACAAACATTACCAGACATTCCAACCACTACCCTTTTCTAGCATACATAAGCGATACACTTGAAAAGTCACTATCTGATAAAAAAGGAAAGCTTCTTACCCAGCTTTTCACCGAAAATGACGATGGAGATAATTTTAGTACGACCAACGCTGGATATTTTATTAGGAAAACAGTGGCTCAAAACAGCAAAAAGTTCACCGTGTTTGGAAACCTCTGTCATGGTTTCCTAAACAAAACAGGAAAATACCTTATTCCTCAAGTGCCAATGAAAATCTCATTAAAGCGATCGTCTAATGAATTTTGCATAGATAGCGAACCTCTTGGGACAAACGAAAAATTCGATGCAACATTTAAAATATTGAGTTGCCATTTGCTCATAAAGAGAGTTGATGCAACGGAACAACTTCGCGCAATACATGAACAAATGGTCTCCAAAAACATTCCTTTCAATTATTTCTATACTGACAAAAGTGCAATCTCTTATGCAGTAAAAAAAGGTGTAATTGAAAGCCTCAGTCCTGCGTTATCTACTGGAAAGCTGCCAAGTCGTATATACACTACAATGATAACATCTACAGCATTCTACGGAGATGCATTGAAAGCGTACACAAAGTTTGAACCCTTTGACATTGAAAAGTGCAGCATGACTGTAGATGGAACTGAAGTGCTCTACAAGCCGTTGGAAGTAAACCTGGATTCCCGTGAATACATGCTACCTTATCTACAAGCGCTTACTCCATGTAACGACTGGAATGGCATAACTCCTGACAGATTTGAGAAAAACAAGTTTATTCTAGTTTTCCAGCTACTTCCAAGTGCAAATGCAAACACCCATTTATCACAAAATAGAGAGGGGACACTGAGATTTTCAATTAAATTCAGAAAAGGGTTGGATGATGACATAAATATCATTCATATCCTAAATCATCAAACCATTCTAAAAATTGACAGAGAAGGAGTCTCACTTGAAACAGTGTAAGGTGCAAAATGAACAGTGAAGAACTGGAGCAATTATTGGGCTGTGTAACCAAGTCTATTTGTGCCTCATATCAAGTTGTAGCAGCAGATGAATTGCAAAATTTAAAATTTCCATCATTTCCGTATTTTGTTATTGCAAATACTGGACCAAGATGGGACGGAAAGCACTGGATTGCTTTTATTTTTAAGATGAAGCGACAACAAATAATTGTCAAAGCATTTGACTCTTTAGCCTTTCGAATTGAAAGCTATAATTTACCCTTAAAATTTGCAATTACTTCACAAAATACGCAACGAATTCAAGGAGATTCCTCAAAAAGATGCGGAGAATTCGCATTAATGTATATTGTGTCGACAATACGTGGCATGGATGAAAAGTCTTTTTTTGCACAATTCTCATCTAATTACAAGGACAATGACCGGAAAGCGGAAGCGTTTATAAAGAGACTAAAACGGTGCTGTCGAAAAAAAAGCTCAGATGAGTCATCGTCAAAACGTTTTTCCTGCTCACCATATATAAAGTGGCGATAACAACAAAAACTCAAGTTATTCACCAACAAGATGGCAACAAAGACACTTCATGCAGAATACATCCCCGAAAAGGAAGGCGCAGCAAAAAAGAAAATCCATTTGGGACACGAGTATGTCTCATCTGGACAACACAGAACAGTATGCATTGACTGCTTACAGGGATACTGCAATTCAGTATTGCAAATCAACAACAAACCGGTTTTTTCATGTGACGCAATCAATAAAATGTTTGCTGGATTTTTGAAAGATCAAACAGCATTCCACTCTTGTACAAAAAAGGGAGACCTACTGGACACTATTGTCAACCTTTTAGAATTTCCATGAGTCATACATTATTTAATCACTCATGTAATGACGCAAATAAAATAATTGGATAAATTGGCAACAATAACCAAAATTCCCAAAACGGGTATGTGCTTATTTGCATGTATGTTTCTTATTGCTAAACTAGCTACCCAGAAACACTGATGAGCCTGGGAAGGCGAAACATGCATAAATATCCAAGTATTTTTGGCAAACGTTATCATTGCACCTTTAGACATGGAGCAAGCAAATATTGAATCCGATTCGGAATCTGATTCCGGATCTCTGACAGGATCAAGTTGTGATAGTTGTGACTGTGAAGATTCGCATAAATTTTATTTAGAAGATGTGGAAAAATTTATTTCCAAAAGTGAAAAAGTTCGAAAAAGAGCATGTGAACATTGCTTTCCAAACTTTTATGTCCATTTAGCTGGAATGTTAGTGAAAAAGGGCTACGCTTTCAGCCCAAAATTTGCAAGAAGAGCAGTAAAATTTCACAAAAAGCTCAAAAAAAGGTACGACAATTGTGTTGAATTGCACCAGCATACTGATTGGTGCTGTGGATGCTATGATTATTACTTGGAAGCATTGGAGCAGTTTTTCAAAGAAAATAACCACGAGGATCAGAAATTCTCTTCTAGACTTGCCGTTAAAATGTGGTCGGATACAGAAGCGCGATTTAAAGTGTGCGCTTTTGATAAACAACCTATAGTGGTAAAACCATCTGTTTCTCACATCAATGTATAGCAATTACTGCAACTTATTTTTGAGACTATATTACGAATGTTTATTTTCAGAATCACCATATCTATTTGGGATTACAAACGTGACTGAAGCTTCGTTTGTTGCTCCCCAAAATTTAGCAGTACACTCTAAGATGCAACAAGAAGAATATCTCGAGAAATTAAAAGAATTTACTATGCAAAATTGTGACAAAATTGACCACTGTGTAAATTGTTTTTTCATTGGCTATAAAAATTTAGCATTAATGATAAATAGCAATAAAGTATTTGATGTCAAGTTACTTTGCCGAGCATTAAAATTGCACGGTAGATTAGTGCAAAAAAGAGAGCATTGCATTAAAAAAGACGAGCATGATGACTGTTGTTGTGAGTGCTATAATTTTTTATTGGAAATTTTATACGATTTTATGATTAAAAGCAATCAGAACGAGGAAGTTCTAAATCCCGAAAACACTTGGACAATGTGGGAAGATTATGAAAATACCCTTAAAAAATGCTCGGGTAAAATTCCTTCAACATGTATACAACACATGAATCAAATCCATTAAAAAATTTAAAATTGTTTAATTTATGGGATGCATTAAAAGTTCACACGTCATTAGATGGCAGGGTCTTAAATGTCTATTGTGACACCAGCCTATTCTAATCTGATGAAGCAAAACGAGCAGAAACGTGGTTTTGAAAAACTTATGAATATGGAAATATCATATGAAAATTTCTATTGAACCCTTATGAAAAAGTTTTATCGTATGATGCTGGAAGAAAAGAAATTGAAAGAAATAGGGATAAATTAAAAAGAAACTAGAGGACTTTACTATTGCAGGTTCGAGAAGTTTACTGGCATAAGCAGTTCAAAATGTTCCAACCACAACCCACGTCTTTACCCGGTCATGCCCTTCGCCCGCCCAACTTCATCTTTTGAGCAATGTTGACCGAGTCAATCATCGGACGCAGTGTAAGACGCAATGCCAATACCACGCTCTCTCCAGACCAGTCAAGCACCAACCGTTTAAAAACATGTACCATGTTTGGTTTACATTTCGATACGAATGGATTGCAAAATTAGGCAATTAAATTTAATATTTAAAGCAAGATAAGTTATACGAGCAGAGTTAGCTTTACAAGATTACAAAAGATAAAAGTGAAACATGAAAACAAGTAAAAATTATACAAGAATAGTGCCATATAACGTTGATGCTTGTTAAAGAATGCAGTATTGTATGCGAATTTTTGAAATGAAAAGAGAAGGTAGAAAGAAAAAATTGCTAATTTGCAAAACTAATTTGCTTACCTCAATTTGCATTAATCCTCACGTGTAATGTTCAGTACTGTTCGATGTTTCAGGCATGATGTAGTATTAGCACCAGGCACTATCCACATTTTTGTCAAAGAAGCGTGGTCATCTGAACCTGAAATTAGAGAAAGGTTCAAAGTTTCAAAATTAGTTAATATTTAATCAAATTTGAAGTTTAATCAATGGATTAGTAGTAAAGAAAATTTGAGTAAAAAGCACTTATCTTCTGAATTTCAGGTCAACACATAGTATCACTCAGGAAGGAGTGGGTCATCCGAACCTTAAACAAATAAACAATAATCATAAAATTAATTTCATATTCATTTAAAGTTGATTTACAAGCAAATCAACATTTGGAATACTTGTAATCACTTATCTTTAAATATTGTTTCTGCATGGCGTGTAACACAACATCCCTTCTTTTTCAGGCCTCTTCACGAAGAAGTAGCCACAAACGTCACATGAACAAATTCCTTAAAAGGGCGAGGTAGATCAGGTATGTGTAAAAAATTGAAAGCAAGTGGTTAGCTTTGACTGTCAGAGATGGCGGTTGCGGCGTGTAACTGCGGCGATGATATAGATGAATGGGGGAAGACGAAGCAATGTGGCGGTTGTGTTAAGAGAGATGGTCGCATTTGCGGATTGGGCAAAGGTGTGCCCTGTATCTGGTGACTGTTTACTCTAGCATTAGTATCTAAAAATGTTAAATAGAAAAAAATACGCGCGATTAGATTTTTGTGCTTTTAAATGAAATTTACTAATAATTATAAATTGAAAAGGCTCACTCTTATAACTCTTGCTAGCAAAACGGCAGGCAATGTGGCGAGTCAGTGAGTTGAGTAGATACGGTCTATGGTGAAATGTCAAGGGGTGTGTTGATAGGAAAGACAATGAGCTGCGACAGTAAGGGTTGCGATGAGGTGGATTGATGGGGAAGGATGGAGTAAGGTGGTGGCTGGCGTACGCTGTTACAAGAGATTGGTAGCTCCGGCGTTAGCTTCTAAAAATATTAAATAGAAAAAAACAAAAACAAAATAGATTAGCTTTTAAATTGAATTTCACGAATAATTATTAATTAAAAAATGCGCACTATTATAACTTGGTTATCCATACGGCAGACTGGTGATTCGGTAGAGAAGCTGATTAGTGATGGTGGGTTGAGACGAGTTGTTTGCTGGACGAGTTGACTGAGACGACAGCGATAGTTGAAAGTAGTGGGGTAGGCATCGGCGTTTTTTTAAATTTAAAACAATTTGCTTGCCCAACAGCGTCTAAAATTAGTTACCAAAATTCGAATAACGTAAAGTTATAATTGTTTCAGCTTATAAATTAAATTTCACGAATCAATACGAATTAAAATATAAGTCTCACTACTTTAACTATTAATTTATGATACGGCAGCGGTTGATAATGATAATAGCTGAGTCAATGTGACGAATTGATGGAGATTGCAGTTGAATGGAACGGCGATGTGTGATGAATAAGGTATGGGCGTTAGATTAAAGGCTCCTGTCTCCAGTACCATTATCTAAATACATTTGATTGCAATAAAAAACAAAAAAACTAGGAATAACTTACAAACTTTCGAAAGTAACTTTAACAAATAAATTAAAACGTAAATTTCAAAAACTCACCATTTTAGCATGTGGAATTTAAGAAGTAACAGCAGCACCTCAAAATAAAAATGCCTTTAAAACTTTTTAACCGTCATTAATAAAAACTTTAAACAGACGTTTATCAGACAGACAAATAAATCAAAACTCAAATTTTCAACTCAACGTTTTAATTGTTGGTTATTGATGCGAAGTTGGATAATAAGTGACACTAGCACGTATAAACTTGTAGGCAACCTCCTTTCTCACTGGTTCAGGCAATAATGATAGCCAGGAAAATGCTCCAGAATGAAATGGAAAAAAAGACGCGACAACCAAAAGTATGTTGATGGGGCTGCTGAATAAGTAAATAAGTGATTGTCTTTTTGCTTATGTATATTAGATGATTGTTGGGTGGTGGCAGGCCGTGTGCATAAGAAAATAAAATTTTCCGTTGATTCTTGTACATACACAGGCATGTACGGAAACAATTGAAGGGTACTTATATCAAGACAATTTTTGGTGTGCCGTGTGCACAAACAAACAAAATTTTCCGTTGATGATTGTTCGTACACAGACAAGCCATTCAAGGGTACTTACAACAAGGTAAGTTTAGATAGGACGTGTTCAAAAGAAAACCAAATTTTCCATTGATTATTGTACATACACAGGCTTGTATGGAAACACTTGAAGGGTACTTATATCAAGAAACTTTTTGGTGGGCCGTGTGCACAAATAAACAAAAATTTCCGTTGGTTATTATGAATACACAGACAAGCCATTCAAGGGTACTTACAACAAGGTAAGTTTAGGTAGGACGTGTTCAAAAGAAAACCAAATTTTCCATTGATTATTGTACATACACATGCATGTACGGAAACAATTGAAGGGTACTTATATCAAGAAACTTTTTGGTGGGCCGTGTGCACAAATAAACAAAATTTTCCGTTGGTTATTATGAATACACAGACAAGCCATTCAAGGGTACTTACAACAAGGTAAGTTTAGGTAGGACGTGTTCAAAAGAAAACCAAATTTTCCATTGATTATTGTACATACACATGCATGTACGGAAACAATTGAAGGGTACTTATATCAAGAAACTTTTTGGTGGGCCGTGTGCACAAATAAACAAAATTTTCCGTTGATTATTGTACATTACTTACAAGAAAAATTTATCAAGACAAGTTTTAGTGGGCAGTGTACACAAATAAACAAAAGATCCCGTTGATTGTTGTGCATACACAGACGTGTATGTAAGCCAGCCAAGAATACAAAATGTCTTTATTAAGCATAAAATATAAGAACCATCCTCTCACGTTCTGATGACACCTGCTTTGTTCACACACACATTTTCTCTATGCACACACACTGTTGATGATATGATCCGTTATGTGAATTATATGTATATTATCAATCGAAACAATTAATCTTACGCATAATCAAATCCGAATAAAAACCCAAAAACGGTTAACACATAACTTTAACCATTATATTATTACTATTAAAGCATATCAACAAAAACTTGAAAGAGTTGATCGAGTTTTCGAGTTTTCGAGTAGATTTTTCCACCAAAAACAAGCTAACACACACATTTTGGCATTACTAAATTTTATAATCCCTGCAATATGTAAACATATATTTGAATATTTTTAATCTTTATCTTAAAATCTAAGTGTAAAATGAACAAACATAACTTTGTATATACCTATGCTGACCTGCGTAGCAAATATGTAAGTGGTTGGCTTGTACAAGTTTTAATTGGCTAAAAAGCAGATTGAAGTTTACTGCACTCTGCTCAACAACAAAAAAGAGTAATTTATCAGTCTAGTCGTACTGGAATACCGAAGCGCTAAATTAGATGTGCATACATGCAACTTAAAGGAACAAAGTTGTGTAGCTTGTACTCAAGCAGTGCATTCACCTCGACCTATGTACACCCGCTTACATGTTAATCCAAAGAAAAAAAAACATTTTATTACTCTCTACGTTTTTTCGTTTGATTTTGTCGTAATCGTGAGGATTAACGTACACATTCAGTCCATTACTGCATTGTGAATTATACTTTGTAAGTATTTCTATTAACTGTTTTAAGCAAAAAAAAACATGTGCGAGCAACTACTACTACTCATTATTTTATTATCATAAACGAGCAACGTATAAAAAAAGAATTACGGTTAAGTTTCAGCTCAAGATACAAAGTCACAAACCAACACCACAATGCAGCTTGTATGAAAATATGTGCTTGTCTTGTTAGCTACAAATTTGATTTGATAAGAAATTGGTTTTACATTTTGCACTTTGATGAAATTTCTGTATAGAAATACTAATATGATATGTCCTTGCATTTAGTCATTTTACCGCACTGACCACACTAAATATTTTATCCAGCACCAAACCAAAGTCAATACGGAAATTTGTATTTGCATGCTTACATGAATATCAACCATGCGCATGCTCCATACGAAAGCTCTTACAGCTATATGATCATATATCAGTGTAAAGTAATGTGGAATATATTCTTGTTTTTGTACAATAAAATAAGATGAAAAGGTAATACGAGCTAGTCTGAATAAAAAAAATCAGGTTTTCAGTACAAGAGCATGGTCTCATGACTATTACTCATCCATTGCTGGATTTACTTACATGGTTTACACACTGAATACTTTTCTTGTCGTACGTTTAATCTTTATGCAAACTGTAATGTTGAAGATCAACAAGTAAGTGAGTATATTTGTGGCAGTGTAGTGAATACAGAGAAAGCTAAACATGTGTTTTTGGTCTGAAAACAGTAAAAAAGAAATTATACTCATATCATGGTAAACTAACAGTGTCAAATTATTATAAAGGTAACATTGGAAAAAATATGAGCTTAAAATCAATATAAAAGGTTAAGGTCCAACAGTTTAAAATATTATAATTATCATCGCTGATTTAGTAAAATAGTGGTGCACGAATGCTCTTACAATCTCTGAAGACATGATTTGTGAAAAATTCGAAATGGACAAGTGATAAATTATGGTCAACCATTTATTGAATCAATAATAATAATAATTTATTGAATTGATTCCAGTTAATCCGGAAAAATGGAAAAGTGGCAAGTGGAACACATCATCAAAAACTTGCCAAAGTTGATTACTCTGACCATCTTTAATCCAATAGTGAAGGCTACACTTGGGTCAAATGGTATTTTAAATCAATACACCGATGTGGACTGGTTGGTAAGCAAAAATTGATTAGTAAATACGGATTCCCTCGGTAAATAGCCTTTAGCTTAAAGATGCATTTATAAATTAGTGTTGGTGGCCAATTTCAATTTTCAGGATGCTCAGGAGAAACAAAATGGCAAATCTGCAGCCTGTGGTCTTTATTACAAAATGTTGATGGGAAGGAAGGGTGCATATAA
>JAQFZG010001761.1:0-19410 GCA_034695465.1 Entomobrya nicoleti
TAACGGTTCGGTATATTACCTTAAGATTGGAGGACGAAGGTGGGGAAAGTGGAAGGGCACGGCACTTCTCTTTTTTTTAACTTTAAATTCTGTTTAACTAAACCAAACACGATAACTCACGGATAAGTTCCGTTAATCACTGATGATCCCTTTGTTGATGTGACTCTGTAAAGCTGGTTTACCTTACACAAGGTATGTGGGTAGAGAGGAGAGTGACAGGAGACAAAAAAATGTCATGCGATCACCACAGTCCGAAGACGACTGACTGTCTGCTGGATTTCTGTATTGGTTGTTGGGTGCTGGGTTACGGTGAGATATTTGGGTTTATGGGTGGCGCGAGGCCAGTTTTGGTAAAGGGGGAATTCGAGACTCTCGTCTCAGTACATATACGTACTTACATTACCAATTACAGCCATTAAATAGGACTTACGGGTAACACTATCAAGAAAAGTGTTAATGCCTGGAGCAAATTTAATTTCTTGGTATAAGGTATTTTTTCAGAAGAGCAATTCTGCTACAAGTCTTTCATATAGGTTTACTGTCACAAAGGAATATCAAATTAAAACGAACGAAGCAGAGTTCTATCTACCTAAGCATTTTAATAGCAAATTATGCCATCCGTGCTCTTTATGGCTTTAATTTAAAAAAACATATAAGTCTAAGGTATTTGCCTATTTAAGAGGTTGGAAGTCTGAAAAATGTAGTGCTTAAAGCTAATATCTGCGTATAATCTGTACCTTTGTTTAATTGCGTCCAGTACATCGGCATCAGACAAGGTAAAACATTCAAATATCGGTACACGTCTGCGTCAGAGTCTCATCATACCTCTGTAAAGGTGACGTGCATATTATATAAATCTAATAATCTAATACCTATTAATAAAACTGGACACATGTTCCATTGTTCGAGCTTTGTCTTTCATCTTCACTCTTTTTTCATATAGGAAAGTGACCAGAATGCAAATATGTACTTATTGTTTGGCTTTATAAAAAACAGAACTGCATTTAATTTTTCAGTGCAAAAACTTGCTCTGCGAAATTAACAATCGACATTATATACATATGCATGTGCATAACCTATCTTACAGTCTGCAAATATTTACGGAATGTAGCCAAAAAGCAAAATCAAATATTAAACTGTAATTGTTTTAATCAAGGACAACTGGCCCTCTCTGCAAAAAAACGTTCACCCATTACGAGTAGCGCTATAATCACAAACTGGACGTTATAGCTGTGTTTTGTGTTCAACCAAAACTTATAACTATAACTTATGCCTAATCTAAAAAATCCATAGTAAGTAGATTCAATACAATGCAGCCATAAATATGTATAGCATGTTTTTGTATATCAAAGTGAGAAACATCATATTTTGTCATTGTATGCGTGATAGTCTTCGCTTAAGATAGCATATATAGTATTAAAATGGGACCAAAGTAGTAGATTTGCAACAAATAGTCCCTGACCCATGCGATCTTCTGCTGAAGAGCATGCAATACACCTATTATCTGACTGAATGAATTTTTTATCGTTCCTGTTTTACACTCGGTCTATTATTCGATAGCATAATGCGATTATAACCATTTTTCCATCTTTTCCCATCTTATTTATAATTATATTACCATTTGCACTAAAAAAAATCAAGATTCCATGTCCAGCCAGACAATCCAGATTTCTACTCATACTACTCATTTCTTTGTAATATTCATTTCGCTTAGTTTCTGTTTACAGCGTAAATGCGAATAAAGTTGAAAACTGACAAGCGAAATCACTGCGACTATACAAAGGAGAATGCCTCTTTGAGCCTGGCTCCAGTTTAATAATGGAACATACAACAAGGCAGGTATATACAGAAAAAATTGAGGTGGCTGATATGATGTTGGGAAACAACTTCATGTTGCGTACGCATGATATTTAAGTGGTTAAAGTGGACTTGACAAACTTGTATGTTATAGGGGCAAGCTCACATAATAAACTCTGTTAACTTTTGTAGCCCATTAAACCTGCTGGTTTTGATGACTGACTGAGAGCATTTTGCTAGTCATCAATCTGCAAACAAAGAGTTTCAAGTTGTAGCGATATCAAACATGTTTTATAGTCATAAAACTTATTACCATATGCCATGCTATGATTATCCGGGCACCTATTGCCCTTACATTTTTTAGATTGTTTTATTGTTGTATGTATGAATGTATGTATGTATGTGTCATCTCTAGTAATGTTTAATACTCGTATTCAGGTTGAGCATATTTGAAGTTTTGAATACAAAAGATGTATGCATTTTTCAGTTTCATATATTCAGTTGGAGTGAGTGGATGTGGCCTACATGTTTTGTGAGACGCGCAGCACTTTTGAGTATATAGTACTCATCTGATTCTTTTTTATGTTGGGGCATAGCTAACATTTTTGAAATTGTCATTTGTCCAAGATAAGTTCATTGTTGTGCCTCAATACGTTTGGAATTAAGATTTGCTGCTAATTAAATCGGTTAGTTTTTATTACTATCTTATTACATGTATTTTCTCCGTTCATTGACTGGTTGAATATTCGTTGTCGAATAGTATTATTAACCAATAACCGGTTCGTGCAATCAAATAGAATAGAATAAAATTCTAATAGTACTACATTGTCAAATATTCAAGAGTAATGTATTCTTGAAATAAGTAAGGCCACAGAAAATCAAAGGAAGTGAATCCGCTAATATTTCAGTTTCGTGTAATTCATAATTTAGTAAATACTCATTCTACATATTATATCATTATTTTGTCCTTTCATACTATTACCGTATTTGAATTTGGTAATCTGAGTTTTGGATATTCAGTGCATGGCTATTTACATGTAGTTTTTCTGCAAATGTATGTTTGTAAGTGAATCTGTCATTTTTCAAAATACAAAGTTCACAATAAACGTTACCTAAACATCCTTCTCTAGTAATCCTCAAAAAAGTCATGTACATATTTGTCAAACTCAAAACACTAAATTGACAGAACACTTCACTCTATCATTTTGACTTTTTAAAATTCTGATTTGCTACTTCGACCTTAATAGTCCGAAATCAGTAAATTACACGTGACTGCAGATTCTGTGTTAACTCCGTGTAAAGAATATTTGAAAATGTACAAATACGTAGTATGACAAATGCATACGTGACCTTGGGCATGACTCTGACTCTATCCCACTCTACGAGAGCTTGTTTTGAAGTTCAAGAAAACAAGTACAGTGTTACACATTTTGGCATCTTGTTTGCAAACGTTTACTTATCTTTGTGTATTTTTTTGCTTAGTTGTCTTCATCGAGAATTCGAGATGCTAGAAAATGGCACAGACAACAGAACAGCTATTTTGTATTTGCGTACTAATTCATATCTTGAGTTTGAAGTTCCTTGTCTTTTGTCTAAGATAAAGTTTTTGTATGTATGGTATAGAGGCTGATTATAAAACAATTAAAACATCTATAAATCATTAATTGGCACTATATTCCGAATTCATTAAAAATGTTAAGCACCGCAAAAACGTGCGTACCATTAAATGGATCTAGTTTAAAAAAGATATAAAACCATTTAATGATGAATCAAAGGTAAGTAATGTTAGTATGTTCGAAGTCCATTTTGTAAAAAAGAACACATCACAAGTTGTGTTATGTTTTGTGAATCACAACACCACTTGTGATGTATTTATGGATCTTTTAGACGGTTAAATTCAACGCATATATGCACATTGCACATACGCACAAGCTTCGGAACTGAAAAGCAAGCGATTCAGCAAGAAACGGTTATATTTTTTCCTTTTCACGGAAGTAAAATTATATGCTTTGACTTTTCCAATGTCAAATGAATGTAAACTATAAATGAAATGAAAAAGTAGAACGTTTCGTTCATCATTGTATCACACTCTTTGTATTTAGACAAAAAATATCCTAGTATTTCAAAGAGTTTATTCATTGCACTCTCGATTCTCGTATTCCTGGGCACATAATGTATAAATACTTCATTAAGTATTTTTTTATTCTGGGTTACGTGCAACTTCCAGTTTTAATGAAAATACATGATTTTATTTAAATGTGCATATATGATTTACCGAGATTTTTTTGTTCATTTATATTTACAGAAACAGCCACCAATAACCTTATATACGATTTCATCAGATCAGGTAATGAATGAAGCATTAAAATATTTACGTATCTTTTTACAAGTACTGATTGATGTAATAAATTGATTTCATGTCATTTGTTGATTTTTCCACGCAGAGTAAAATGTGGACAGTCCCGGAAGACGAGGAAATTTCTTCGCAGCCCTTGAGCGCTGAAGGTACGTACACATTAATTTATTATCAATATTATCGATTGTTCCAAAAACCGAAAAAAGTACTAAATTTTGCTTATAATTGCATTTTTAGATGGTGTAAAACCTGAAATCAGTAAAAAGGACAAGTCACCTCTGGAAGCAACCTTTACCGGTGGCAGAAGTAAGTTGATTCTTTTATGAAAATGGGAGAGAAAGAAAAAATATTAAGATAAATTAACATTTTGTCATTTAAAATTGTAGCACTCGATGAAGGAGATAATACCAACAAATCGCTGCAATCAACTTCAGATAAGCCCATTAAAGCAAAGAAGTCCACCGAATATACCGCTCTTGAATTCTTTTCCTCCGCTTCTCAGACCAACAGTGTTGAAACGGAAGATGGTCACAGGGAGGTCGACCTTGAACACATTCCTGAAGATGAGAAAGTAACGACGGCCTTGATTGCCTTGTTTTTCGAGGCATTTAAACCTTTATGGAGCTTAGCAATTACATACTGGTACTACGCGAGTGAAAACTATACGGCGGCTTACATCATGACAATTGTAATTCTTATTAGTGGTTTCTGCACACATTACGTATACTTTATGTCTAGGTAAGATAACCATTAACTAAATGCAAACGATAATTACGATTGTTTAACGTGTATACATTTGCTAATTTTTCTAACAAATCTATTTCTCGGGATAGAACATCGCCTATGAAGACCATTTGGCAGAAAAGTAAATTTATTTCATTACTTTGCGCCATTCCATTTGCACTTCCGGTCGTTTTGTAAGTTCAAGCATGTTTTCCTGGATATTCTAAAAGCACATATTTTGTCAGACAAATTTATAATAATATTATTTTTTGTTTGCAGAGCTCTCTGTAATTGTATATTTGCCCTGAGGGAAGCAAGAAGTCGAATGTACGAACGTCCATGGACCAATACTCTGACTGTATTTATGGTAGAAAGTTTGAGCTTATCGTTTCCTCAATGTGTCCTTCAAATGTGCCTTTTATTAGAACACTTTGTTGATTTCCCATCGATTAAAGGTCCGTAAAATGAAAATGTATTTTGCTAGATAATTTGCTACATGATAATTTATGAATAAGTATTACATGTATCCCTATTCGTTCATTTTCTTTTAGGTTTCGCCCTTTTGTTTGGAATCACTATGTTTTCTTTTGATATCACTTTCACGAGAATTCGACATGATGCCCACAAGAAATGTGATAGATTCGGAGAGAAGTGGGAGCGATTCTGCAGAATCATTTATATTTGGGCAAACAAAGGTTTGAAGCATTTCAAGACAACTTGTTAGATTTATTTTAATTGCCAAGTCATGTAAAACATAAGGTTATAATTTATGTTATTTTCTTTCTTCCTCAGTGCTCTGGTTCAGTACTTATTCTATTGTAATCGTCAGTATGAGGATGTACTTCCCAGACCATATTCCACTCGCCACTGCTGCCTCAGCAGTTACCATTTTCTTTATTCATGAAATAATGGTAATCATTGCTGTGCTGCCTTTCCTCAGTGATGTTGTTTCTAGTATGGTCGGATTGTTTTTCATATTCCCTCAATTCGTCGCACTTTTTGCGTTAGTAATTTGGGTGAATACAGACAAGTCAATTTATGACACCGACATTGGAGCGCTGTTCCTAGGAGTGCTCTTTTGGGGAGAGTGTATTATTCTTGCTGGATGGCTTTTCGACAGAGCTCTGGGCAAAGAGCCGGATTTCCTACCTGCATACCCTCATTTTACTGGAGACGCTGTTGCCTATTGCTGCCAGGAAAAAAATTAATTTTTAAGTTATTTGAAAACTCTTGAAATTGTGGGGAAACGTGATACAGTGAGCAGTAGCACTCCGTTAAGACGTTAAGGTGTTTAACTGTAGTTGTTTACAGTTGTAAAGCTTTAAATTCAGTATTCAGCTTTAAAGTTAACTAATGTTTTTACAAAAGTATTATAATTTTAATGTTCGGGAAATTAATTTTGTGGTTCCATGTTTTTTCTGAAGTCATTAAATTTTATGGTTATTATAAAAAATCGGTTTAGCAAAATCGTTTTGTTCCCATTTTATATGTTATTGCAATATTAATTCATGACCCTTTGCTCACTGTTGGAACTTTCTCGTAGGAGACTTATACCCGCTACTGCAACTGATACTCAGACAGTGACAGTACTTATTCTTCCGATTAGAAAGAACCATAAACCTTTTGATGTGCTACACTGGAACTAAACTAGATGTAACTTAACCATATTTGTTATCTATGTATCCTTAATGTATTATGTGTGTGTGTTTCACTTCTTGATAATTTTAAAATGTGCAAAATATTCTTGCTAAATGCGTAATGATTGATATTGATGTACATTTTATGAATATATGGATTATGGATTGCATTCCTGTTTGACTGTTACTTTAGACTATGCATGAGTATAATTAAGATAATCATACAAAGTAATGTTTATACAATAAAATGGTATTGACTGTGATTTGAAGCAAAATAATGATATGCAATTAGATTTTTTTTAAACCACGAAATTAACTTTTCTCTGATAAATCTCTATTGGTCGAAAGCCGTTCAAGCTTTGGTTTATGTCAATTTAATTAATCAGATGCGAGTATCCTAGTATCCTGACAAGCATATTTATTACATGACCATATGAAGTGCACACGCATTTAATTGCATTCATTGTAGAAAGATAGAGTGAAAAATAAAACCACACACGAAATAGCCGATCGGTCGGTGTTGAAGATCGGTCTCAAAACAAATATATTCACCTTTGGCTTTTACCTACTAATTAACCAATTCATAAGGTTTCCGCATACAAAACCGAAATCCAACTTTTTATGAATGAAAGCTTATGTCAATATTACGTTACGACGAAACTAGTAAAATCTTTTATTATGAACTGTAATGACGTATGAAATTCAGAAAGATGTTTTGACTTTCGACTTAGAAACAAACAAAGCCTGTTTAAGTTGCCTGAGCTTGTAAGTTACCTGTGTTGGAAATGCATTCACTCGTTCACCTGCGTACTCACTTGTTGACGGCGTACTTATGATTTTGATCATGATCAATGATCATAATAATGCATAATATCATGACTATGACGTATTAAGCAATCACTGAGAAGCCACATAAAACGAGTATCCATATCTATCTGACTGGCTGGGCAAAAAACTTGACGTCTAAGCACATAACATAATTTTCTAATTTTTCGTCTTCGTCTACTACGAAAATGAAAAACTGGGCTTCTCATGTCACATGACTATTAACATGTTATACATACATGTAATTTATACACATAAATATAACAAACACGTATGTATGAATGGTTTACATCCGCAAAATTATTGCATTGCAACACGGATTTGTCTTCAAAATTTCTTACTATTCACAACAATTACTCACCAAAACAAATTTATTTCGGACAGGTATGCAGTAAGATTCATACGTAGTATACTAAATAATTAAGTTTATTGTTCTACGTCAAATGAAAAATGGGCACTAAATTCAACTATTGTCATTTTTACCGACTATATGGCATAAATTCCTCATTGGAGTAGTTTTTCCATTGGTAAGATAGATGTAAAACAAAATGATTCCTCACGAGTCAGAGGTAAAAAAAATTGATGTCGTAGAAAAGATAATTTTCATATTCTTCTTGCACCCTATGAACTTCATGTACAAAATGCTATCATGTACCATTATTGCCATAATATGCCTTTTACTTAGTAACTGGCGAGAGGGAAGTGGTATAGTCTCGTTGTCTCACCACTTCCACTGAAAGAAGATAAAATTACCAAAAAAATGCTTCTATTAATTAATAGCTCTTTTTGCATGCAAATACAAATTATACCTGAAAAATATACTATTATTTTCCTACTGAGAAATTTGCTTCTTCAAAATGCACACACGCCACAATTTAAGGTCAATAGGCAGTGCAGTGGGTCCACACAGTCTACACAGATATATAAATTAGAGCACTGCAATAATTCCGACCATCATTCGATTTCACTTACACGACGCATCCACTACTAATTATTATTCGCCGAGTTACAATTTAAATATTTCTGATCAACTTCAGTTAAAAGAATACTGCTTGCAGGTGCAACAGTAAAAGAACCACAAATCTACTCTCTGAAGTTTTGAACTTTAACTTTGTCAATTTATCGCGTAAATTATTCTCACAAAGTTCAACATGGCATCAAACGGAGAAATTAACCGATATAGGAGAACTTCAGGCGTCACAATGTGTCTTGTCATAACTGTTATGTGTATTCTAAGTGTTACACACTGCGACGCCAGACCATCACCATACCAGAGTGGTCATCGTGGCCGCCATTCAAGTGGAGGCATTCATTCCCTGGTTCCCTGTGAACACAAAGACACAGGAGCGAGTTTTACCGGATCTGGAAGAGAGTCTACTGGTTCCACATCAATTCTTACGAATTGCTTATAGATCTTTATTTTTTAAAAAACGACTGATTACTGTTGAACTCAAAAAAATACTATTACATAATAAGTTATGTATAATCGCATCGTCGCCTCCGTCAGTATTATTTATGAAGCCTGGAACCCAGTGGCAAGCTATTTAAATAAATATTCATACTCCAAACTGTCAACTGGAAAATTTTGGTTTTTATTGTTCAGTATTTTTGTGCTATATAATATATATACTCAATCTTTTGTATTATGTTAAAGTTGAAACTGTCCTTAGACGTAATGGTTAAGCTGGCCTTGCCTTGTCATTATGTTAAATATAGCCTGAAATTAATATATAAAATGAAAAATCTATGATTTATATGAAAAAATATGTATTTATGAAAGCAATAAACAAATTTCTATTGACTGCCTTACTTCCCAACAATTATGCGCTGGAACAAGTCCAAAAAGTTTTCTCACATTTCTAGCCTGCGCCCACACATACTCAAAATCCCTCTTCCAATTAATCAAATATCCTCTGGGAACCCGCAACTGATAAGCAATTCCAGCAAGACCATCATTCTCATTTTCATGTAAAGAAAGGGATTTCAGTTTTCTTCTCAAATTTGACAGTATCATTTCCAGTCGCTTACATCGTGCCATGATTTGTGTCAAATGAGATCGGACACTAATGCCGTTAACGTTGTAAAAGTTTTGAAATTCTTCTTTAATCTTCTTTCTATCATTCATTTGCTTTTTCTCAGTTGGACCAAACGTGGGTGCAATCACATCCAAAATTCTATTTAACACACGTCTAAATAAAGATTTCTTACTGTTTGTGTCATCACCATCATCGCTGCTGTCATCATCATTTTTCTCAGAACGCCTCAACCGAACGCGTCTACCGTAAGGTGTGTAATTTCTTGCGTATGCGAAAACTCTGTGCTGCACATTTTGCTGAGAACTGCGAAGAAATGGGGAGATATACTTGATTGAGTTGCGAATTTCCGCTATTTCTTCCAACGCACTTGATAAGTATGATCGTATGACAAGGGAATGCTGGGGATTTGCAAGGTCATGTTGGTGACGCCTTTCCAAAGGAAGATTTGATAGCATATGCATGCAGTCCAAAGAAACTGATTCACTACAGTCATGGGGGCTTTTTGAAAGCAAAATGTTTGAGTTTAGAATTCATGAGCTTCTTTTTTTGGTGAAAAATAGACATGTAATTTTAATTAAATTAGCGTACAGAGTAGTGCCAATGATATCCACACATTTACATTGCAAATCAAGATCCAACGGATATTCCATTTGGATCGTTTATCAAAATTCTGGGTGTGATACAATAATAGGATGATTGACAAGATAAAGTTTCATTTCGACTAAATATAAATACTAGTACTAAAAGTAAAAAAATTCTAATCTTATTTTTCGTAGTTTTATAACAACCAAATACACATTATTAATTAAACCAACAATAAAAAATACGTTCCTTGTACAACAACAATAGTTATAGATTTAAACTTGATGATTAAACCCCATGTTTCCATAACTTGGAACGACCATGTCCAACAACACCGTTTATTTTGGGTGTATTACTGGAATAGGTGCCATCGCCCGAGCCAATCGATTTTCATCTGCTTTGTCTAATTTAGGCAACATGGCCATGAACAATTGCGTTGCTTTTCGGGTTCGCTCAATTACGTCCAGCATTTCAGATTCTGGGTAAGGTATATCGTCGGAACTATACAAACAAAATAGATATACATAAATAAAATGTTATCTCCCCCCCCATCCTTAAATTACGACTGGAATATACATAGAAAAACAGTATTTAAAGGATTTAAGTTCTGGGATTCAATGTTAATTAATTTAAAACTGCATTTACTCTGATTCATCTTCTTGAAGGACTTGTTTCGCTTTTTTACTGATTTCCTTCAACTTCTCCTCCCCAGGTAAATTGGCAGCCGCATTCCTTTTCATAGATTCCTTCATGGGCATAGGCTTAGCCACAGATGGAACGAGTGGAGTCTGCTGGTCCTGTTCCATTATGAAATAGAAAATGGGATTCAAGCAGACAAATTTTCCCAGGTATATCTGAGTGACTGAAAACAAACAACACAAAAATACTGCTCGATTATTTTAAGCCGTGGCCAAAAAACGCATTTCACACAATGACGCAATCCTTGACTTATATCATATCAAATGCACTGCACTCTACTGACGTTTTTCTATTAGCCTGTTATTCTCTATTCTAATTTTAGTAAGCGTAATAGTAATAACTGACTTTTACGTAATTAAATTAGTTTTAAGTTAGAAAGTATGGTCAAACATTCAAAATATTATTTTTAGAACTTCCCAATCCCAGATGATTACTATTTGAGGCCATGAAAAAAACAATAATTCCAACTTCTAACTCAAACAAACAGATTGTGCTTTCCACGTACGCAAACAAACTGATGTTGGGGGGCTGACTACGTCATAAGCTACAAACTATGAACGACTTAGAAGTAGCGATTGTCAACATTGTACTAGTAGATTTGCATCCAAAAATATCTCTTTCTCACTTTGCATACATATTTACGGGAGATGAAGATTAGATGAGCTAATTTGATTTTTCTGTCATATTTAAAAATAATGTAAAAATATTCATGTTATTTTGATGATATGATGTATGAAATGATGAGGGATCATTCAATAAGTATGTCACGCAAAAAAAAACCGTTTTTTCAGACCCCCCTCCCCCCCTTGTCACGCTTTTTTAACATTACAGGATACCCCGCTTAACATAGGGTGTCACGCTTCCGTCTGACCCCCCCTCTCCCCCCAAGTGCGTTACATACTTATTGAATGATCCCTGACCAAAAAATGAAATAACCACTGATCACTCTGATCAGTCGTAGTTTTTATTTTCACCATCGAATATCTTCGTTAAATAGAAAAACGGCAATTTGCCGTTGGCAAACCGTATCGTATCGTGCCTGGCGTCTGGTGAAGTACCAACAACAATGAACAAGAACTTAAGTGTTGTCAAGCAATATAATCAACCAATCTGCCATTCCAAATGTATGTATAAATCTTACGCAAATCTGTCGATGTCAATTTTTTTTAGCAAATAATGATAAAAATCTAAATGTTTTTTAACAATATTAGTCAATAATGGTATGGTAGAATTTAGAATATATTCATGACCACGTTAGTTCCAAAAACCATTTTCATACGGATTTTTATACGAATACAAATGTCAAAAAGTTCCAAATCAGTCAACTTTGAAGATTATCGTGACCACCAAGCTTGGCAGAATGAATGCAGTGATACAGGGGAAGAGGAAAGATATACAAAAAACTTTAACGACATTTCTAGCGACAGACTTTCCCAAAGATACAGCACCACAGCCAATAACAATTTCAATGAGTTTACAAATTTACCCCCACCGTTAGAGCCAAGAGATCGTCTAGTGCCATGTGTAGATCCAAAGTCGGCGGATTTAACAGTGATTCCACACTGGTATAATCCTATAATGATAACACCAAAAGAAGAGAGTAATAATGAGAAAATGAACAGCTACATAATGCCATCTTCGTTGGCCCCTGTCAGTCAACATGAAAGTAACACTATTCCACCTCCAACAGCTTTTCGGGATGAAGTCAGTAGATTTAAAAATCTTTATCATCAATGCACATACTATGATAACAATAGACAAGGACAGAGATCGGATGACGGAAACGGAATTGGGGGCAGTAATACATCTTGTGACATCATAGAAATTAAAAGACCTGTAACGGTTTGTCTTCGGCGAGACGATTCCGACTACGGATTGGCGTATCATTACCAGCCTACACCTAAACAGTGGCAGCAGCAGACGGGGTCAAATGAACGAACAAATTTGAGAAACGGACTTTTTAATTTGCCGGAGGTATACTCTCCTCCACCACTTGGTCCAATTTACCAACAAGCTCCTCCAAGTTTTACTATGTCACCAAGATCATCACAATTACAAGGACTGATGCCATCATTTTTTGCAAGACCATCAGTTTCAAATCCACTCACTAATAACACTTGTGAATTTGCATTACTCAAATCGCCCCGACAAGCTTACTCGGAACCTATTTTGAAATCCCAGCAGTTCGAGAGGTGTTCGTTATCCCAACAACAGAGACCGGAAATCGACCGCTTTTCCACAAAAGCTAGTAACAAACATTTCCACGGACCTACTTTCAGCAAAACTGGGACGGATCTGAAAATAGATGAAAATCATTATCGTCATCATGTGTCTATGCAGGAACAGCAATCAGGCGACAGCAGTGACTATCTGCCAGAGAGTAGAAGCAATTGTAGGACGACGCATGATGGGAGTGGTGACAAAAACGACACTCAAGTAGTTTCCAAACAGGTCAAGTTTTCAACCCATAACTGCCTTTCCCCCAGGGCAAGACTTGCCCACTTGCAACCTTCCGTGATTACTTCTTCATTAACGGAATCACTTTTACAAGAGTGTTTATCAAGTCTAAAATCAGCCAATTGGGAAGATAATTTTGAAGCATTTTCTCAAATATACAATCTAACTGAGCTGCATCCTGGTCGAGTTCGAAGTATTCTAAGCAAAGTAATCTGGCACGGTCTACCTCATTTGAGTTCTCCCCGAACAAAGTTGGCCAGAATGGCATGCATTTGTTTCAAACGATTGTATCAAACACAAAAAAGGAGTATGGAGACCGAGGGAGAAAGAGTATTTTATAGACTGCTAGATCTTTGTGGAGGATTAGCAAATAATTTTATTCAACAGGAAAGTAGGGAAGCCCTTGTGGCCGCTGTGGAGCATATGGATCCATTGAAGAGCTTATCATTTTTGGAACTTCATGGGGCAAAGCATAAGAATCCACATGTTAGAGAATTTTCTGCGTATCTTTTGAGTACAATTATGGATGAGCTTCCACAAACGAAACTGATGAATAAGGAATTTTCACCGAGAATTATCCCGATGATAGTAAGTCTTCTTAGGGAAGGATTACTGCAAACGAGGTAAAATAGATTTTAGAGCATTTTATGTTACGTAAAATGTTCATTTTTGAAGTTGAGAATTAGAAAGGGATATTTTGTCTTTGTAGACTACATGCCAAATTGGCACTGGATAAAATATATGATCACCCGAGTTTCGACAGTAAACTGAAAAGATATGTGTCACCGGAAAATGTGCGGCATATTACTGATACCCTCCGCGAATTTCGGGTATGACTGTATGACTTTAAATGCTTAAGAGTGTATTGCAGTATTTTGTAGAAAATCTTGAACTAACCATACATGTATTTATTTCAGGAAAGAAGAAGTGGACATGTATGAAATACGCAAAGAAATGAAACCATTCAAAATTCTCACCCAGATGGATTTTTAAGTTTGTGCACAAGCCCAATGGAATACTGCCAGTGGAACGTGGTTGACTGTTCATTTTTTCGTTAGAAAAAGCTTACATCAAATAATGATAGAATTTTACAAGACACATGTTGATCAGTACAGATTATTTATTTATTTTTAAATTGACGAATAAAATGACAAAAAAATATCTACTTTTTCTCATATACATAACTGGAACCTCCGGTACCGACACCTGGAAAAATTAAAAATCCATTTATTTCTGTCATTCTGCTGTAAATGATCTCTTATTTAAAAATACATATAAAATTGCATATCATAATATTTGAGGTGGCATAGTTTACAAAAGAAACGTACCTTTGGGGCCGAATAAGGCCGAGTAGCAAGGGGTGTGGCAATAAGGCTTATCCTCACGAACTGCGTGATTCCCTGGGGTCAAGGTTTTGTTGCACCGTTCACATTTCAAGCAGGGTCCATGCCAGTCCTTACCCATGGATGTCTTCTTTTCAGCTAAATTTGAAAGTTTTAGTTATGAATTTGTAAAAAAAACAATTAAATGAAGAATTATAAAACGAGTTGTAAATTTATAGTACCAAAGTAGACTGGCTTGTCGCATTTTGGACAGTTGGGCATTTTGAATGATTTTCTATGAAAATATTTATTTTGAATAAGAGAAGTCAATTTTTGGGTCTCGGTACAAAGCAAATAAGAACAATTGTGTAGTGTAGACTATGTTTAGTATTTCAATTATTGATATAGATTGCGAATTTTTGAAGTTCATCAAAATAATCTTCTTCCCGGATGGCTTACATTTATTTCGCAATTTTTGTATGCTCAATAGTAAACTCCAGTGATAAGGACGACTGATAAGATAGCGAGCTGACAAATGAGATTAACTGTTAACTACCGCATAATAGTTCGTATGACTAGTATGGCATGAGTAGGAGCCTAACTGGCGGTGCATATATACATATGATAGCAGTTATGTTATGATTATGATGATATAATATTTGACAAGTGACATGTAAAAATTAATTAAAACACAGCTTTTATATTTTAATTGCTTTATGCTGAATTGCTTGAACCAATTTACACGTTACACATACAAATTATTATACTCTTTCTAATGATGTGGTATGTGGTTTTCCGATCAGACCCCCTCCCCCAAGCATTTTGGAAAGAAAGAGCTATTTCAGTGCAATAATTAAGTCAACCAATGACCAATACCACCCAATACCAATATATGCACCCAGAAGTTATTGAAAGTTTTTCTTATTCACTACACATGTTAAATTTTGGTTACACGGTTGTTTACAATATCTCTTCAACCATTAAACTTGTATGCAATTATATTAGACATTAGACTGGTGTATTTGCCGGTTATCAGTTGTTTCTGTAAGTCAGTAGCCAAGTAGCCATTATTATGACATAGCGGTCTTGATGTGTCAGTTAGTTCAGTCAGTATCAATAAGATTGCTTTTAAATGCACTCACTTTGCTTTGCATACTATGCGTGTGGTTTGTTGAATTAAACATACAAGAATTTAATCAGCTTTCAATAATTTTCCGATTGATTTCAGGAAATAGCTTTTATTTTAAATTCAGAAGTATTATCGCAACGTAATTAGAGTACGAAAATAAATTGATCAAGGAAGGTACATTTCGGAATTTCTTATTTCAAAAATATAAATAACTTTTTAACAATGACTTAAATATAACGGAATAATGAAAATATAATGATTTAATGACTATTAATACACTATTACATCACAGTAAATTCATTGATAAGCGCGAGCATTTAGATTTGTTCCCAAAGTTAAACAGTAGATAATTATTATGTCCAGACAGATGAATATTTCAACATTCAATATTAAATTTTTAACAAATTTTCGGTTATCTTAATTATTCATATGGCCCCTGCAAACGTCATACGATGAACACATTATGACGAGAAATTAATTAGACTACACTAAAAATTACATAATGAAATCTTCATCGTTCGTTTAGTCTTTTGCCTGTTCTCAACAATAAGAGTTGAAATTCCTGATGCGATATCTTCTCATCTTTGTTAAGATCCACTCCTTTGAAGTAAACCGAAATATCTTCCTTCAAACCCATAAAATTATATAATTTGCTCTTCTGCATCAGGTCGGTCACTTTTGCAGTAAATTCAGCCTAAAATCGAGGGAATAGTTCAAATTAAATATCTATCATGCACATTTGAAGTTCATAAAAGCCTTTGTTTAAACTTTAAATAAAATGCACACCTCCACAATAAATCCGTCACAGTTCATGTCAAATTCTATGAACGCCTTTTCAGCCCCTTTGTCGTATTGAACGGACTGGGTACCCAAAAATGCTTCAATCCACCCCAAAAATTCATCCTCCTCTTCAGGTGTAACAAGGAGACCCTTACTAGCCTGGAATTCCTCGTTTTGTATCGCCCCGTCCCGATTTCTATCCAGCAAGAAAAACTGTGCCTTCATATCGTTGGAAAACACTTCCTCTGAAAAGGCATCCGATGTTTCTTGGAATTTTTCCTATTGAAATAAATATTTTTTCCAATCCACATTTAAACAAAAAATACAAACGTAAAACTTACAAAGTCAATGGAAATAATGTAATCTTCTGCATCTGCCGTCGTGAGCACGCCATCTTTATCAATATCCAGTTGCTTGAACTCTTCTTTTAATTCTTGACCGGTTTTCTTCGCTTTATACGAACTAGAAATCGCGTAAAAATCTTCCTAAAAACCATTAAAATGTTAAAATAATCAACACTTAATTTTATGAAAGTAATGATTTATGAAATTATAAATCGTGAATGCACACTTTTGTTATAAATCCATCCAAATTTTCATCCAAGCGAATAAACAGTTTGTAAATCATTGACGTTTCATTGGACACTGCAGCCCTTTTTGACAATTGGGTGGAGGAAACAGGACCTTCGGAATTTCCGTCTGCATCTTCTTCCTCATCATCATTGTAATACTCAGTATCATCAAAATCAGGATTTGCTTCCCCGTTATCAATTTCATCCACTGCAGCTTCCAGAGCTAGAGCATTCTTAAAATATGTTCTAAAAGTTGAGGAAGCATTCCTAAAGAATTCTTGGTACTCGAAAAAGGACAACCTTCTATCGGAATCTAAATCCATAGAGTCAATCGTGTCATTCAGTATACCGTACACGACATATTTCTTCATCATTTCCATTAGCAGTTTGAATTCTACCTAAAACGTTGAATTAACCAATAAATATTTGATAGATACATACAAGGGAGGGATACAAGACGATAATATGCATGCGCCAACTAATGTAAAAACTTTTTTAATACCTCATCTATTTCACCATTTCTATTTTTATCGAAAATGATGAACAAACGATTACCAGTATCCTGAGAATTGTCGCTTTCATTGAATGCCCGCATTTCTTTATTATCTTCATTTAAGTTAAACATTTCCAAGTACTCTTTCACTTCATCATCATCCGTTTCGTAAAGGTGATACAAACTCTCCAGCCAATCAAACTGATATTCTTCTGTTAAAGTTGGAACTGATATCTGGAGCTTAACTTCATTGAACGATACTTTTCCATCTTTATTTTTGTCCAAATGTTTCATCAAAAGTTTTGCCTCAGATAAGCTATTGGTAGATGTAAGACCAAAGGGTGATAAGTCAGCTTGCAGTTCTTCCTGAATATTTTTTGCAAGTGTTCATTAAAATAATGCTGTCGGTTTTTTTACACAATTAATGATTACATTGCATATATGTATAAAGCTAAATACTCACAACAGAAATTAAATCATCTTTGTCCGAATCCATAATTTCCCAATTGATTGCCAGTCGTTCATTCTGCATCACTCTACGAATGTACATTTCCTCAGGTTTTGGGTCTACAAATTAAATTCATAGGTTATGATTTTGAGAGCAAGTCTATATTATGTTATTTAATTTAATGGTCAAGTTCAAACAAATAAATAAAAGCATACCTAAAATTACGAGGTAGATTTCCAAATCGGTTTCTCGTAAAAAGTCGGTGAACCAGTTTACATTGCATGTTTGATTTAAATACTTCCTGAACTCTTCCTGCGAAAAGCAACCGTCTTCATCAACATCCAAAGCACGGAATTCATCATCAAACGATTTCGGATCGTGGTCCAGTTTCCGTAAATCTTCCTTAATGTAATTATAACATTTAATTAATATGAAAAACACAAGCATTTTATGATAGCTAAAATTAACTCAGAAAAATGAATTTTGTGCATGTTACCTTTGTAATGCAAGATTCCTCGATTAAGGGTCCAATTAAGTCCAAAAATACGCCGGGAATCGTTATCTCCCTTACAGACTCGGAGAATATAGAAATGACATATTCCTGGTATGTGAACAGTGTGTCCCTATCAATGTCAAAGACAAGGCTGCAAATCGAATTGGACAGTCTATCTGATCTCCACTTAAAGTACAAATTTAATCGTTCCTTGATGAATGGCTTCATTTCATCTAAACTTGCAATTCCTCTTCGATATTTCAAAATTTCCACAAGAATCAAATCTTTTTCTGACATTTCACTGCTAACCGGTTCTCGCTTGAGTTTGAATCGTCCTAATCTTTCCATGTCATAGTCTTGTTGTTGAAGCCCTTGCACATTTTTCATAAAATTATTATAGATGTCATTGGTCCTTCCACCTTCCACGACATCATTCGTTTGAGTATCATCATCGTCATAATGTTCACCTTCGTAGTGACCACCCAATTCCCAATCATCTTCAGAACTATCAGGTAAAGCTTCCTTTGACATTGAAACCGGTTTATCATTGTTCCAGAGACCTAAAAGCTCTTCCGTTCTTTCAATAATTTCTTCCTTGCTGATGCACACATTTCCATTCAAGTCCAAATATTTGTTTCCATTTTCATCACGCCGAATTAGAAGATGTTGTTCCATTCCTCCTGGAACGTCATTAATATGTACAAATCCATTCTTCACGTCACATACACACGTTTCATCGATTGGGTCGCATGTCAAATGACGACCTTCATCACAAAACGGCCCTTCTTCAGAAGAACAATCCTCTCCAAACCCAACGATATCAACGTCTGTGACAATGTCATGTATTGTACCACTGCTAACTACGATGGATGGAATTGGTCTTTTATCATTGTCAACTTTTGAATTCACAAGGCGCTCGTTATTTTCATTTTTAACAGAATTGCAACACAACGGCAGTAACAGAAAGAAAACTATAATCACAGGCAGAAAAAAATGCGGAATGGCACCGCTTAAAAACCGAGACCGAGTGCAAAATTGCATGATTCTAATACTTGACTAACC
>JAQFZG010001762.1:0-19408 GCA_034695465.1 Entomobrya nicoleti
AAGTTAAACTGATGTCAGTAGCTAATAGTAAATTTTTATTGTTATGGAGTCACCTATGGGACAACAGAACATTTTTTGTACTGGACATGGAAAGACTCTTAAATAAAGATCAAATTCAAAATTCAAATTCAAAGGCATGTAGATTTTGCATTGAATTTTGAAGCCGAAATTAAAAACGTTGCTCCACGTGTGGAGTTTAGAGTAAATACCTTTTAAATTTTACTGACCTTGGTAGCTTAAGTACTTACAAAATTTATAAACATTTATATTTCAATAATCTAGATTTTAAGGGCATACATGTAGACTCTTGATATAATTGTCATCTAAGTTTTGAATACGATATCATAAATTTGGATATTGTGCCTTCTCAAATACATTTCAGTCAACAAAAATTAGTTTAATTTTGCAATTCAGCTTGAGATGTGTAGCCATTAAACTTTCACTAATATGTGCGTCGTTATTACTCAAATAGGGCAAACCTTAAACTTATAAGTATGCATACAATTATTATATACTGTTAACAGATTAACACCAATAACTACACCAAGCCAAGTAGCACATCAAATATAAGTGTTATGTTAAAGTTCCACAAAATACGTTTGTAAAAAAATAACAAGCAAATCAAAATAATTGTGGTATTAAACGAAATGAAAACAACACAAAAATCTATTCGATATTCGCCACATTCCTTAGGATTATTGTTGTTTGTTCTGTAATGCTTTCAACAATCTCTATTCCATAAAGAACACTTACTGTTTACTATTTAAATAAATACCTGAAAATTATTTTAAGAAATGTCTGTCGTCCAAATAAGTGTTGCTGAACCATTATCAACATTAATGCAGAATCTTTTTGAAAACATTTCTAAAAATTACATTTTTTGTTTCCATTTGATTAACCCCTTATTTCTGTTTCCGGACTTAAGCTCTCTACAGGGACAAATGATTTCTTTTGATCAGAATTATAACACACCCATTGAAATAAAAAGCTATTCCGGAAAATACACGAATGGGTGTAACGTAATATTCCAGAGTTTAGATCGTTTCAGTCCATGGCCCTTTTTGGACACATTTTGGAAATTTTTGTTTCAAATAACGTCGGTTTTAATCTACTTTTCTAACCGAACCACATTTTTTGATGGTTTATTATTACAGCGAGAAATAAATATGCCATTGTTAAAGCTTGTCATTTATCCCCGACTTATCGGAGATGCGAATAATTTAAATGTTCGACTTTTGTGTAACGATTATTGCAAAGAACACTCGGAAACATTACAAACGAGCATCATGCGTAAAGCCATAACCGATCCTGTTGGAACCCACAAGTTTTATTTCCGGAACGCTAATAAAAGGATTATACCAGCATCCGTTTTTCTTCGATTTGGGTTTTATTTGGAACCACAAGTAAATGGCAATGACCGCTATGCTTGTTCACGGTTAGTTATGAAATCGATCGACATGAAATACTGTACATATGAAGTGATGCCAACCATAACTTTGGCGGAAATTCACAACATCTCCATATTACCATATTCAAAGTTGAAACCTTCTGAAGCTGGCTTGATTGATACTTCGAACGTAGGACAGTATATCTTGACTTCGGTTCGGTACGTTGATTACGAGTATTTGTTTCCTTATAAAAGATCAGGATTTCAGTTTGCCATTTATGTATCCAAAAAAGTGGTTTACTGTTTAGTAATTGGGGATTATAAAAATACTATTGATTATTCAATATGGTTAAATGCATTCTGTTTAGAAGTTTGGTTAATTTTGTTTATAATTGTGATATTTCTACCTTTGCCATTCATTTCTTGGGAAAGTTCACTCAGCAAGTTTTGTAAAAGCATTCTGCATGATGTTCTTAGTTTGATTGGGATGTTTTTTCGAGTTTCCCTACCGATTCATATAACAAAAAGGCGTGTGTACGTAGCTGCATCATTACTTGGATTGTTTCACTGTGGGATTTACGAAAATGTAATATTAAGTCAAGTGGTCCAAGCACCCCATCCAACCAAATACTTAAGTTTGCAGAGTATTTTAAGTGATGAATACAAAATCATTTGGTTCAACAGTACTTCATTAATTCCCGCAAAAATGGAATTCCAGAGCGAATTCAAATTAAAGCGTTTGGATCATTTGCTGAATCAAAGTTTTTATGAAATAAAATCTAAATTGCACAATACTGAAACCATAGCGTTTTATTTGGCTCAAAAATTTGTGATATTCTGCGATGAAATTAATCTGCCTACTGAATTACCCAAATACGAAAAGAGAATTAAACTAGACAAGGAAAAGGATGCACGTTGTTTAACCCTACCAGAACCAATTGATGCAGGTCCTAATTTATGGGAAATATATACGGTGAATAGATACTGGTTGATGGACAGCGTAGTCAGAATAAGGGAGAGTGGACTGGCAGAAAAATGGGAACATTGGGCCAACTGGGCAAACAAATTGGAATCGAAATTGTTCGCCGAAAATAGTCATAAAACTGACAGAATAAACTTGTATAAGTTTTTATATCCTTTTTTAATTTATTTAGTGTTATGCGGTGGTTGCATGGTATTGCTTGTTTGTGAATTCTTCAAATTTTATTGGTTTATTGGCAAGGTGTAATTAACATATCCTCAGAAATAAAACCAATTTATTATTTTCGTGCGTGGTATGTCGGTATATTTCACCAAAATCTTTGATATCATCTCTAAATAAAAAATAGGCGTATACAATTTTGGATTTCCGAATATAAAATGCTTTTTTTGGGTTCTTTACTAGCACTTACATAATTATATTCGGAACCGAAATAATAAAATTTGTGTGGCCTGAACTTCTTAAAATTTGGCATTGATAATCTTTGTACCCATCTTAGTATTCCATTGTGAATAGGCCAGCAACCTTTAATTTTTTCTTTTTGTTTACTTAAATTACCGTTATGCTGATTTGCAATATAGATTAGAGGTCTATAGTTTTAACATCATAAATTTACATATAATGTTTGTAGCATAACTTGCAAAATACTTGTGATTTCGGTTAATGAATCGAGTGCAATTACAAAACCAAGAAATATTATTGACTTAATAAATTACAAACTACATTTATTGACTATGGCCTGCTATCAATGAGTAATTTAGTACATTTGCATAAATTAATAAAAACGCCAATCAGGATAACATGGAAATTTCCATCGAGGACAAAAGCGCAAATGTCCACTCTGATTTCTCCGAAATCGGACAAAAAGAGTTAGAGCATACTGTATTAATATAGATTTTGTCTGCGTCTCCGGACTGTCCAGTCTTTGACGTTTTGTCCATTTTGTCCATAAGATACACATTTTAAAACCAGAGCATTGTAATGCTATAAAGAAGTATCAATGTAGCATTATTTGGGGTCATTTGAGGTCATGTGTGGGGTCATTTGGGGTCAAGTGGGGGGTCACTTGGAGTCAACGTAGGGTCAAGTGTTGGGCCATTTGGAGTCATTTGTGGGGTTGACCCTTGACCTTTGACCTAGGGGGCTGAAAATCAATAGCAGCCTTGCCCTTGACCCAAGGAACCCACATACTAAATTTGAGGTCAATAGGTCAAAGGGTTCGTGAGTCATCGAGCGGACGGACGGACGGCCAGACATCCTTAGTGAATTCAGTAAGTATCAATACATTGATACTTAATAAAAGAAATCCATGCTTCAAGATGTAATTTAATTGACTTTTGAGAAAATAACGCAGATGACTATTGCATAAACTTATTTGAGTCAAAGTCAGATCGCCTGAAACAAAGTTGTCAAATACAGTGTAGACATGTAAATTATATTACAAAAATTGCAGGTCGCATGGATCCAATCCATAGTCGAGATTGTCGAATTCGAAAGATGAAAAAATTCATATGATGCTTGAATAGTTTAATTAAAAAAGTTAACTGTTTAATATCACACATTTTCAAGCATGGAATCCAAGTTACAACACGAATAGTGTTTCAATTCCAATATCAATATCTTGAAATAGAAGCCCCAATGGAATTTTGACCCAATTTTAAACAGCATATTTTATTCCAGAATTAAAACTTTAAAACAGATTTAATTCAAAAAGTTTTAAATTTATACGTTGTAGTTCTATATGCTATTGTGCCTCCCACAGATTCTGCTCCTTTTGAAGTTTTTCATGCAAGTCCACACAGTAGGGTGATATCCTTGCAAAGTGCAATTTATTCTGTGATACCATCCTTCAACAACATTATTACTTTTAGGTACACTTAAATGAACATTTTTTCCAGTTGCAGGCGATTCACTGGCACTTACTATTTGACACTTCTATTCTTTGGCTAGTTTTCATGATCTGATTTTCGAAAACTATGCTCCGTACTACAATATTTTTTGCATGCTGTTTCACTTATTCTGTGTTTGGTTCAAGATACTCATGTTTGTCCTTGGTCACCTAATAATCAATAAAATAACTATTTTCCTTATTAAGATCGTTCCAGTTACGCTAGCATGACAGTCTTTTCTAAAATTGGAACACTCGTAATATGTGAACTTTACATATACTTTACGACAAACGAATTATATACTTTAAAACGAAACCATATGTACGTATGTGAACTTTGAGACCCTTCTTGCAACTATCTTCCTAGCATACTATCTTCCTTGAATGGAGATGCAATAATGAGAAGTCGAACTCTTAAATTGAATGAAACAGTACTAAAGTACCACTCAACACATATTTATATCAGAATTCCGCTTTGCCAATATTCTAATTGGAGATTTTTTCCATCGAGTCTTAAATTTTGGGCCTTCTAAGAATTTTGTATTCTTGGTTTAGGTCAAAGTTCAGTGAACAGTAAATTACCTTTTCTGGAAATTTTAAGCAATCAAATTATTGAACTTGACTGGATCTAAAGAAGGATAAAGAGTATTAATTTATACATTCTAGTAAGAGCTTGTATAGCTTTATTTTCAATTTTAGTAATATTACAAATCCTTACCAAAGTTCATTTTGAACAAAGGATTTAATTTTGCATCACTTTTTCAACTTTAATATATCAGGTGTCACCAGCGAGTATTAATCAAGTTAAAACAACACGCATCGTGCAAACTAAAAAATCAATAACCACACCTATCCAATTTTAACTATTTCAAAAGCTGTCTCCTCGCCGTCTTTTATGATTTCATAATTGATTTGTTCAGGCAAATCTTCAATGTGTACGAATTCAGCTCTTGCAAAAGATTATTGAAATTAAATATACAGAACGCATGAACATCTCTTAAGTTCTAAGTATTTTGCAAATAAATTCAAATTAAATATTTGAATTATCTTCGAGTCCTAAAACCAAAATTGTTTAAAATACTCGAAGTTTAAGCAAAACCAATTATTTCATGAATCGTTGATAACTGGAGTTCAAATATTGAATATGCGATATAACAAATTGAAGCAGTTTTCCTAAACTTCGAAGTAAGACATATTTCTTTAAAGGTTTGTTGGGCGTAGCACAACTAAACTTTAATTGATGCTTCGTCAAAATCGAAATATGGTAATGTTAGAGTATAACAAAACAATATGAGTAATAGCAGTAAACTAAATTAAAAAGGTGAAATAAAATTAAAAGAGCCCACTAATGGGCGTTGCTGCTTTTTATATTAGATAAGCTGGTAAAGTTTTAATTCTAATTCAAATGAAAATAAAAAGGAACTCAGTCGATTACAAAACAAGTCCTAACTTGCAACGTTTTGTACGAGTTGACTAATAATTTTGGTGCTTTTACCTCCCGCTTTTGAAAATTAAATACTTTGAATTTGATTATCTGAAATGGCAAGCGTCATGTCTTACGTTCCTGAAATAATATCAACACAATTTTTCACCCATCATTTTGCTGGTGTTTCTGAAAATTATACATTTTGTTTTCATTCGATTGACCCATCACTTTTATTTCCTGATCTAAGCACTCTTAAGAGACCAAAAATGTTCTTTAGTGAAAAAAACAACACTACTATTGCCGGTAAAACGTATGCAGGCAAATACACGAGCGGATGTAACATCATATTTCATGATTTGGATGCTCCAAAATATTGGCCTTATTTAAACACATTTTGGAACTTTATTTTCCACATCACAACCCTTTTAGTTTATGTGTCTTCTCGTACTGATTTCACTCATAATTCTTTAGCACTAATAGAAATTAATTTACCCTTAGTAAAGCTTGTCATTTATCCTAAGCAAATTGGAGATGCGAATAATTTAAATATTCAACTCTTGTGCAACGATTACTGCACAAAAGAACATTCAGAAACCCTAAAAACGAACATCATTCGTAAAGCCACAAAGGATCCTGTTGGAACGCACAAGTTAAATTTCTGGCAGGCCAATAAAAAAGTTGTTTCAGCATCAGTTTTTCTTCGATATTGGCTTTATTTTGAACCAGAAGCATATGGCAATGACCGTTTTGCATGTTTAAGGTTAGTTATGAAGTCAATCAACATGACATACTGTACATATGAAGTGATGGCAACCATAACTATGGCAGAAACTCACAACATCTCCGTATTACCATATTCAAAGATGAAACCTTCTGAGGCTGGCTTGATTGATAAATCGATTGAAGGGCAATATATCTTAACTTCAGTTCGGTATATTGATTACAAGAATTTGTTCCGTTACAAAAAGTCCGGACTTCAGTTTGCCAGCTACGTATCCAAAAAAGTGGTTTACTGTTTAGTCATTGGACAACATAAGCATTCTATTGATTATTCAATTTGGTTAAATGCAATTCGTTCAGAAGTTTGGTTAGTTATGTTCATAATAATTATAATTTTACCGTTGCCATTCATTTTCAGCAGGAATTCAATCACTGGGTTTAGTGAAATCATTCCGTGCGATGTCATTTATTTGGTTGGAATTTTTTTTCGAGTTTCCCTACCGATTCATATTACAAAAAGACGTTTGTATATAGCTGTGTCATTACTTGGTTTATTTCACTGTGGCATTTACGAAAATGTCATATTAAGTCAAGTTGTCCAGGCACCTCAACTAACAAAGTACCTCAGTTTGCTAAGTATTCTGGGTGATGGATACAAAATTATTTGGTTTAACAAAACGTCATTTCTTCCAGCAAAAATTGAATTTCAGAGCGAATTTAAGTTGAAACGTTTGGACCATTTGCTTAATAGCAGTTTTCATGAAATAAAATCAGAATTGTTTCAAACTGAAACCAAAGTGTTCTATTTAGCTCAAAAGTTTGCGCTATTTTGCGATGACATCAATCTGCCTATTGAATTGCCCCAATATGAAAAGGGAATTAAACAAAACATTGAAAAAGATGCACGTTGTTTTACCCTACCAGAATCTATTGCTAATGGCCCTAATTTCTGGGAAATATATACGGTGAATAGATACTGGCTGATGAAAAGTATAATCCGAATGAGAGAGAGTGGGCTAGCTGAGAAGTGGGACAATTGGGCTAACTGGGCAAACAAATTGCAATTGAAATTATTGGGCGAAAAAATCCATAACGCTGATATTATAAGCTTACAGAAGTTTTTATTTCCTTTTTTAATTTATATAACGTTGTGTGGTGGTTGCATGATAATGTTTGTTTGTGAATCCCTCAAGTTTTATTTGGTTAATAATAAGGTGTAATAGTGTTGTATTGTAATTATTATTAAACCTCATGCATAGTAGATTTATGAATTTGCAACCAATATAAATTAATGTACAACACTTTTTAAATAGGTAAATCTCATATTTATAATATCTTGATATCTATATTGAAAATCCTATTTAGAAATAGACTTTAAGCACCTGTTTTTCACAGAAAGCCAAAACATTAATATATTATTCGTTCGTGATATGTCGTTTTTAAGTTTTTAATTATATTGTCGAAGCTATTTTTTGCGTAACAAAAATTGTCATTAGTTTCTACTTTAAGGAAAATAAACAAGTCTGTACTATAAAGAAATGCGGAATATTTTTTTAAACTGTCGCCGATTTACTAATACATATGTACACTTAAATATTCGACTTAGTTAATTTTCATATGACCACGTTTTTGTTTTATTTACAGCAATTCCTTCTCCACTATTACACATCAAATTCATACAAGTACTTTAAGTACCGTTGGCTTTGCTATAAAATTAAAATTGACAACTATTTTTGGGTATACAATAATGGCATGTATAACGTATTCACTTTCGACAATGTAAAGTGAAATTGTGTTAAAGTGCTTTGACATAAACTCGTTTTCAAAAAACTTTAACGTGGGACACGAAAGTAAAACTTTCCTTTCTCCATGTTTTTTTAAGTTTTAATTCATGAATTCAAGTAGCCAGCTTAAACGTCAAACATTCCTGACGATAAAGATAATATTACGAAACCTGCCACAACACCATAGAATATGTAACTAAAATGTTAAAGATTTCTATAGAAACGTCGATGATTTAATAAATTTGATAAGGAAACTGCTGACAAATTCCTGAAAACTCATCTATAAACTTCTTATTATTACTAAGAAGCATTACACAGCCACAAAAGGAATAATCCTCTTAATATTAAAAATTTAAAGATCAGTAACTTTTCTACAGCGAAATCTGTTTCAATTTAGTTGCTGAATTGTAAAGCTAAAGTTAACATTTATGTAAAATGTTGTAACTGCATTTCAGTTAACCAATTCGTAACGCTGTTTGCATGCACTATATATAACTACTGATATAAGTCATAATTTCCAATAATTTGACCAACTAATCAAACCTTATGAACTGTTCTAATAAACTGGCTCTGCTTTCCTGGTATTAAACAACATGGTAAACTTACCTTTGTATCTGTCACTGTCTAAACTCTTACACCGTTTTAAAATAATTAGGTTTTATAGTAAACCACGCTTCAAAATATTTGGCCATAATGTATAAAAATTGAAATACATTATGAAATTACAAATAATACACTCGCCAAGAAACATCATGATTCCCATTAGTGTTAATAACGCCCAAAATACAAATATAATAAATATTTTATACCAATCTATATAATCAGGCGCAAGGAGACTTTTCGGTTTTTCATCCAATAACTCATTTTTCAATAAATTTGCCCAACTGGACCAGCGATCCCACTGATAGAACAACCCTGAATCAACCATTCTTTGTATTGATTTCATCAATAACCTCCTGTTTGATGTCTTAATTACCCAGTGTTGATATTTGGGATAAAGTTTTTGTTGAACTGATAAACACTCAAAATTCTGGTCATCTAAGCCTTTTGTCATGAACGATTTCATCAATAATTTTCTCATTTGATCAACATTGGAAAAATCGTAGAAGGCAGCTACTTTCGCACTACTAATATATAAATTGCTGAGCATTTCTAAACTATCATAATTAAACTCGGTGCCGTTGGGAAATTTGTAAAATGAGCTGTTAAGTTTATCTTGAATACCAAGAACTTTAAAAGCATCTTTTAAATACTGTTGAGGAGATTCGTAGAATGGAATCTTAGGTGTTACTATTTTGTAGTCCAAGTTTAAAAGTTGTTTCACAGTTTGTATTGGCTGCAATGGTGTATAAACGGTAACCATACTGAGCAAATCAATTTCAAAAAACCAAGTTAGAAATAATGAACAGAGAAGTATGCACCATTTAAAAACTTTAAACAATTGATTGGTAAATGCTGTAGTATTTATAAGCTGCTTGAATAGCCAAATTGAAAGGTTTAATGCAAAGCCAATCAGCACTATCATCCAAATCGTAAAATCAAATGGTGTTAACCAAATTTTCAAATTTTTGAGGAACCAGACAGACGTGCTTTTTCCACGTGCACAATAGTGTAGCACGTTCCAATCAATTTTATAAAATTTGTAAAAGCTTTGTGAGACCTTCATATCAGATTTGTAAGTATTAAACGAAATACACGACATGACAAATGGGATAGTAGCCGTCGGGTATCTTACACCAAATTTTGAAATAGTTGATGGATTACCAGAATTAAAGAATTTCGTAGAAAAATTATGATATTGGGATAAAACCAAAGGTGCCATAATATGTGTCGTACAATGCTGTTCAAATTTCTTTGCTTGTGGTCTATTACAGAATTGTGGTTGAAATTTTCCATCATATTGAGTTGGGTACAAATCATAAGCTAAAATAGAATAGAGAGAACCACCAACATTCCAAAGTAAGTCGTGTAGACTCTTGGGAAAATTGTCGAAAATGTGTAGTATTTGGTCTGCATTAAGTATCGGCCTTTCCAAAGAATCCTTGATTATTGCAAGTGTTGGCAAACATTCTTTGTAAATATTTAGCACTGTTGTAAACGCTGGAAAAAATATTGCCTTTTTGTATAATAGTTTTTCTTCAAAGTAATTTCGATTTTGATATTTCAGCAACAAGAAAACTGTGTTGGTCGACGCGAGGAATTTCAGGTATACATTTTCCATGGTTGCGACGCTTAAGGTTACGGAACGTAGGTTTCTTGATGGTAACTTACTAATTACAATGTTAAGCATACTTGAATGGTGGTACGGAAACCGATCGTTTTTTATGTGGTAAGTTGCCGTGACTCTACTAATTACTACAAGGGATGTTTTACAGCTTTGTGTAAGGTGATTGAGCGATTGGTCAATAATTTTGAATTTTGCGGAAGTAAAATCTGCCAATTGAAATTCATACTCGATGAATAAGGTGAAACGCTGAGAAAATTTGTTGAATTGAGGGAAAATAGTAGAAAAGCAATTTATTTCTGGTGTAGGAATAATTTCTGCTAAACTCCGTTTTAAATATGCAAGCGCCATAAATATCAAACGCAATTCAACGCTTCTCATTTTCTCGCCTTTGAAAATATTTTTCTTCACAGCGACTAGTTAATCAGTACACGAAGACTATTAAACCCACTTTTAGTCTAACTAACTAAAACTAGACGAATATATGGTTGTATTCGATAATATTCAAATGAACAACGTCACATTGTTTTACATGATTATTGATTATTACATGATATGCGATTATCTTGAACTAAATATCTGATACGGTGGCATGGAAAAACGATATTCCGTCAGATTGTCTAAAACCATATTGTCAAAACGCGATGGTCGAAATTGTAAATGTCTAATCAGATATTGTCTTACATAAACCTATCCATTTATCGTTGTTATCTAACGTAATCTAATATAGCTTTTCACAACCCAATACTGGTACTGTAACTCGACCTTCACGGGCCACACTTAACCTAGCTAAACATGATTTAATTTATTGTATTACTTGAATTTTTCTGTTGTTAACAGAAGAGATCCTGATATATATTTAATGCAAAGCCAGTAATTAAAGAGGGTAATTTACAGAGAACTGGAATTTTTTAAGTGTCAACGTTAGTTCTCGAAAGCTTGGTTTATGAAATAAATCTTTTTTACTAAACAATCCCGTGTTACCCGTCATTAAATTTTTCTTTGGAAATTTAGATTTTGAAAATGTGACGGCCTACGGGCAAAAACGTAGTCTAAATCGTCTATGGTTAAAATACGAAGTTTATGATGGGATAACTTCAACTGTAATTTAAATTTTGTTCCATTTTTGATTTTCGTTGTTGGACGACGAAACAGATTCAATATTAAATGTTTTGGGCTCTTCGCAACTTCGATTAGCTATTAAAAAATATGTAAGCTCTTTTTAAGCTTATCGTGATCTTAAATTTTGTAACAAACATTTTGTAAAACTTTTGGCTTACTATTTGTTTTAAATAAAAGCTTAACAAAATGCTATGTTGGCAAAATATATGTTTGTCGCATTCAATAATGGGTAGTTGTGGCAAGGCACAAGTTCCTGGTAAAAGTTTATAAACTATTACTTTCTGATTCAAAACACGTGTAAAGCTAGTGCTTTGGAATACATTTGCGTTTTTGGAATTAGCTAGATGACGTAGAAAGCTAATTTTTCATTTATTCCATTAAAACTCGAAAACGTTGAAAAATGATTTTAAAACGGATAATGTGTTGTTCATGAAATATTTACGAATATTGCAGCAGTGTAAGTACATTCAAACATTCTTCGAAAATTCCCGTCATGATCAATAAAAACAAAGATACTAAAGTAAAGTAACCAAATGTTTGTTTTTGCAGAACGAATATAAAATTCCAGATTTAAAAGTGATAAGAATGGATCGAAGATTTTACTGCTAGTTTTATATGCCCAGAAAATATTTATTAGTCATTTTTTATGATTCTAAAGATGTAAAAAGATGTCGTTTCTAAGCAATTAAATTTTTTTTGATCAAATTCAGGAGAAGGTTTATATTTCCTTCATTTTACATCTTAATGATTACAAATTTTGGGTGAGACAATTACACGTATGATATGTTCATTTAATTTACACAATTTAAATTTAAAAATACTGCATTCCGCCAAAAATATCATGAATCCCATCAGAGTGATTTGCAGCCACACAATAATTACACTAAATATTTTATACCAATCAATATAATCTGGGGTTATTAGGTTTTTTGACTTTTCATCTAAAAGTTTACTTTGTAATAGTTTTGCCCAATTGGACCACCGATCGAACTGATAAAACAATCCTGAGTCAACAAGTCGTTGAACTGATTTCAACAACATTCTTCTATTAGACGTCTTAATCACCCAGTGTAGATATTTAGGCTGAAGTTTTTGTTGGACAGTTAAACACTCAAAGTTTTGGTCAGCCAATTTTTTCTCCTTTAACGACCGCATTAACATTTTCTGCAATAGCTCCACATTAAATAGGTTGTAAAATACAGCTATTTTGTTGCCCTTTATAAATAAATCGCTTAGCATTATTGGGTCAAGCGAAAAAGATTCGGTACCATTTGGAAACTTGTAAAACGAACTGTTAAGTTTGTCTTCAATCCCAAGAACTTCAAAATCATGTTTTAGATACTGCTGTGGCGATGTATAAAATGGACTTTTTGGTACTAAAATTTGGTAACCAAGGTTTAAAATTTCCATGATTGTGACGCTTGATGTTATGGGATGTTGACTTCTGGATGGTAGCTTACTAATTACAATGTTAAGCATGAGTGAATGTTGGTAAGGAAACCGATATATATTTATTTGGTTATTAACAATGAATCTATTCAAAATTACAAGTGTTGGTTTGCAGTTTTCCGACAGATGCTCGAATGGTTGTCCCATTTTTGTAATATTTGGAGAAGACGTGACAGTCAGCTGAAATTCATACTCAATAAATAACGTGAACCGTTCTGGAAATTGGTTGAACTGTGGGAAATTTCTAGTAAAGCAATCCATATCTGGCGAGGAAGTAATTTGTCCTAAAATCTGCTTTAAATAAATGAGTACAAAAAATACTAAATGTACTTGGGCGTTTCTCATTGTGAAATTGTTTGAATTTTCTATCTTGGTAGGTCTTTCACTTTTCATTGCAAATTTTATTTTTGAACAAATTGAATACAGATAAGTTCAGCTATAAGGCAGCATATTAGAAAGTACGTGGACTTGCTCTTTAAGCATACTAATGAATGTTTCATATAGTGCTTCAAATAACCATTAAAGTACAAGGTTAAAAAATAAAGCTATTTATTTCATTATTTTCAACGGCAGTTGAACATAACGTACAACAAAAGAACTCGTGTTCAATTCTTATACCATAATTATTTTACTTGGATTGTCACAAGACCATTTAGTTTTTCTTCATATCCCCTTCACTATTGATTGTTGAATAAAAGGAAATTATCTTTATTTATAATGAGACCCAGGTAAAACGTTCAATTTATTATGCACGTGCAAAATGAAAATCAAAAGTTTATTTGTAATTTGAAAAAAATTAGGCGTTTTTATTCTCAATTCAAATTTTCTTTTTGTCTGTACAAAACGTGGGCTATGCAAAACTTTGTCTGAGAATTTTGTTTAGCACATCGTGTATTACTAAGTTAGTGATATTATTGTTTCAAGCTGTAAAAACCTCTAATTCGAAAATTCTCTAGATGGTGATACCTTGTTACGTTTTTTATTAAACGTTAAACGGATTTTATTCTTCAAAACTCATTATTTTCTAATGATGTTCTGTTACCCAACCACCTACTTAGCTATTTTTTCAATGCTACGCATTGACAGTACGCATTAGAAAAATAGTAGTACATAAAACTAGACGTATTATTAACGTTTTGTTCATTTTTCAGAACTCATCACAAAAGCATTCAGAAGTAAATGAATGAATTTTGTTTTTGTTTAGTAATATTCAATATACGTTACATAATAGTAATAATCTATTAGATAGTATTCTTTGCTTTATTAGTGACAACCAAAAATCAAGCCAATAGAGTTTGACTAGTGTATATTGAATGCAGAAATTAAACTAAATTAAAGACCTTAAACGTTTATAAAGACATGCTACACACAGATATATACACATATGTATATATGCATAATACATAAATGTTTATTAGCAATTTTTATTGAAGAGACAACCATTTTAAATAAAAACGGGAATTTTGATAACTTTGTTAATGCCAAAGGTTCGTTATTAATTATACTTTTCGCAGGTAAACAAGTAGATACCTACCTTTCGTTCCTACCTTTCGTTCTCCCAAATTTCACGTCGCCTACTTGTTTTCGCTCAGTTATCGGCACACGGATACAACGTGATACTTTACACTTTCGATGTCAATACTTTGTATATTGTGCCGCTGAATTTTTATAAACGTTATTTTTAGCCTAGTAGTTCTTCAACATAAACCAACTAATTAGCTCAGGCTGCAAAATATTTAACTGATAGATACAAAATTATTGATTCCAAAAAAAGATAATTTCAAAGGAGTGCTCTAGTTGAAACGTTGGCTACGGGCAATTTATTGAAGGCAAGCTTTTGTTGATTACAACAAGAAATGACTAGTTCTAAAATTAAGGTGTTTTGCATTGAACCAAATGCGATGCAATTCATCTGCAATTCGAATCAGTCCATTTAGAAAAGCCAGAGTCTATTGACTTTGGTCTGGTCGCAGTTTCTTTGATATCATTTACAGCTAACGTTATACTGGCTTATAAAAAACATTGTCAACATGAGAGAGAGCGGGCTAACTACCAATGTATATCATTAGGCAAACTGAACAAATACACTGAAACTGTAATTTTTTGTTGAAAGATATCATACCACTGTAACTAAATGAGAAGTTCATGAAGATATATTAGGAATTTTAAACAAATGGTGAAATTGTAAAATTGTGTAAAAATGTGTAAATATTCAGAACTTGAATAACAAGCAAGCCTAATAGTAATATTTTACGTATAATTAATGTCAAATATAACTCCATATCCACACTATTTATCTCGTATAAATTCCTTGTATTCAGATGTCTGTTATTTGATAAAAAGAAAGATATTTGATCAAATTGGTTTGATGATGTTGTATTAAGTGAGGTTATATGAGTTATCATATTTCCAACATAAGGTTGAAACAGTTGAAAAAAGTATCGTTTTGAAAAATCGACTTAAGTCAACAAAGAAAATTAAATTAAAACCACAACGTAGACCATTGCGATACATAAAATCAGGAAAATATTTGTTTTTTTATTTAAGGAAATGTTAGGGCTTAAAGTAACAACTTTATTTAAACTAATGTATTATAATGGACAGCTCGTTTAAATAGTTTAGTGTTAGACGAAAGTCTAGTATTTTGTCGCTTGGATAAGAAAATATGACCGCCTACTTATACACGCGTATAATATTTAATAATCTAAATGAAATAGTTTGTTATTGAAAAATTTAGAATTAGATTATATAACCTAATTAAATTTTCTTTAATTTGATTAAATATATCGTAAGCATAGCAATATGTTAAGTTACTAGCTCTGACCCTAAATTTATGTTTTGATCGTCATTTCGACAGACAAGGATATTCATAATGCCCAGAAATAGATTGCAACAGAATTTTTCATATGGACGTCTACAAAGTTCGTTTTAGAACTAGATTTGAATTATTTCTATAAACTCTTTGTGTCAATTTTAAAGAAGTCTTTATTTATACTAAAAATTGTATAATTTAAGGCTTAAAACTTTAATAATTTTAAAGTAAAATTAAAAAATACTAAGTAATAGCTTGTAAATGTTTTAAATTGCTGATCAAGCCACAAAACTATATTTTTATGTAATGTCAAAATATTTCCCAATGGTTGCACAAAATTCTTTTTTATGTGCAAACATTTAAAAACATGTTTTCCTGTGTAATATGTAAACTTAAATGAAAACAATGACCGCTAAGTCAAGTCAAAAATTACAACGCAACTTAAAAGTAGCACACTATTTGAATGTTTTTCGTTAAAAAAAACTTGGGAACATTTTAAACGTAAAACCACAAATAATATAGGCATATTTGCCACCAATAATAACAGAAACGTGTCAGCAACATTCTTTTCCTGAGTAGTTTTCCTGAATTTTATTGTTCATTTCTACAATTTAAATTTAAAAATGAGATTTTCCGCCAAAAATATTATCAGTCCCATCAAAGTGAGTAAGAGCCACACAATAATTACATTAAATATTTTATACCAATCAATATAATCTGGAGTTATGAGGTTTTTTGGTTTTTCATCTAAAAGTTTACTTTGTAATAATTTTGCCCAATTGGCCCATCGATCCCACTGATAAAACAATCCTGAGTCAACAAGTCTTTGAACTGATTTCATCAATAGTCTTCTATTAGACGTCTTAATTACCCAGTATTTGTATTTAGGCTGCATTTTTTGTTCGACAGTTAAACATTCAAAATTTTGACCAGGCAAATTTTTCTTCGTAAACGACTGCAGCAACATTTTCTGTAATAGGTCCACATTAAATTTGTTATAAAACACAGCTATTTTGCTGCCATTGATAAATAAATCGCTTAGCATTACTGGGTCAAACGAAAAAGTCTTGGTACCATTTGGAAACTTGTAAAACGAACTGTTAAGTCTGTCTTCAATCCCAAGAACTTCAAAATCATGTTTTAGATATTGCTGTGGAGATGCAAAAACTGGAGCTTTTGGTACTAAAATTTTAAAACCAATGTTTAAAAGTTGCTTTACAGTCTTGATTGGTTGCACAGGTGATACAATAGTGATCATGCTTAGTAAATCGTTTTGAAAGAACCACGTCAGAAACAATGCACAGAATATTATGTGCCATTTCATAACTTTAAGACACTGAGTGATGAGCATCCCAGTTTTTCGATACTGTTCCAATAGAAATATAGTAAATTTTATCACAAAGCCAATTAGAACTATCGTCCAGATCACAAAATCAAATGGGGCCAACCAAATCTTCATGTTCCTTAGATGCCAGACTGACTCACTTTTTTGACGCGTACAATAATGTAATACGTTCCAATCAACTAAATTAAATTTGTAATAGCTTTGTGCGACTTTAACATCAACTTTAAATTGTTGAATTGATATGCTTGATAGCACGAATGGAATTGAAGTCGTTTCGCTCGTTACACCAAATTTTGAAAGAGCTACTATATCAATACTACTGAAGAGTTCAGACGAGAAATTATGATACTGTGATAAAACCAATGGTGCCACAATAGGTGTTCTGCAATACGAACCAAATTGTCTGGCTTTTGGACTATTACAACGTTTCAGGTAATAGTCTCCAAGAGGAAAAGACTTGACATTGTATACATCAGGCAATATAATTGGATAGAGAGAACCACCAACGTTCCAAAGGAAATCGTGCAAAAACTTCGAGAAGTTGACAAAGATGTATTTTGTTTGATCCGCATTAAGTATAGGTCTTTCCGAAGAATCCTTGACTATTACAAGTGTTGGCAAACGTTCATTGTAAATATTAAGAACTGTTGTAAATGCTGGGAAAAATATTGGTTCATTATTAAGCAGTTTTTCTTCAACGTCATCTCGAGTTTGAAATTTCAGTAACAAGAAAATTGTGGTGGTGGATGGGAGAAAATTTAGATATAAAATTTCCATGATTGTGACACTTGAGGTTACGGGAAGTAGACTTCTAGATGGTAACTTACTAATTACAATGTTAAGCATACTTGAATATTGGTACGGGAACCGATAATTTTTTATTTGGTTAGTGGCCGTGAATCTTTTAAGTAATACAAGTGTTGATTTACAGCTTTGAGAAATATGCTCGAATGGTTGTCCCATTTGTTTTGAACTTTGGGAATGTGTAGGAGTTAACTCAAATTCATACTCGATAAATAGCGTGAAACGTTCAGGAAATTGGTTGAATTGAGGGAAATTACTAGTAAAGCAATCTATTTCTGGTGAGGAAATAATTTGTCCTAAAACCTGCTTTAAATATATGAGCACCAAAAGTACTAAATGTGCTTTGGTGTTTCTCATTGTAAAATTGTCAGAATTTTAGGTTCCTTTTGTCTTTGCAAATTTTACTTTTCAACTCATTGAATTAGCATGAGCAAATCCAGTTATACGGCAGTATCTTACAAATTATGTAAGCTTCCTCTTGAGGCATGTAAATGAATGTTTCAGACAGTGCTTTAGATAACCTTTAAAGTTTAATTGTAGACAGTGCTATTTAATTCATTATTTTTAACCGTAATTGAATACAAAGTACAACTAAAGAACTCGTGTTTAGTTCTCATATTAAAATTATCTTATTCAGATTGTCACAAGGCCATTTAATCTTTATTTATCTCCCCTTCGCTATTGATTGTTAGATAAGAGGATATTTTAACTTTATTATATTATACTAATCACCTGGGTAAATGTTCAAGCTATTATGCGTTCGTAAAATGAAAACCAAGAGTTTACTTGTGATTGAAAAAATTAAGCATTTTTATTCTTAAAGCATTAAATTATCTTTTTGTCCGTACAAAACTTGGACTATGCAAAACACTGTCAGGGCTTTTTGTTTAGCTCATCGTGTATTACCCTGAGATAAAATTGATAATAAAGCTTATTATGATCATTGATTGCTACATACTCAATTTGTGATATTAATTCGAGTTGTATAAAACGTTAATTCGAAAATTCTATAGATAGTTACGTTATTGAAAATACTGAACTAAAATGTAAAGAATAAACGTATTTTGTTATTAAGCTCATTGTTTCTAACGATGTTCTGTTACCAAACCATTTACTAAGTTACTAAGCTATTTTTTGAATACTACGCATTACGCATTTAAAAAATATTACTTTTATTCTTGACGTTATTATTAAAGTTTGGTTTAAAAGTTTTTGAACTCATCACAAAAGCATTCACAAGTTAATGTACGCAGCTGGATTAATTTTTTGTTTAGTGTTATTCAATAAATGTTATGTAATAGTAATAATACATTAGAAATTCAATTGTTTATGAAATTCAAAACTTAAGCTAATAGAGTTTGACTAGTGTATGTTGAATTCAGAAATTAAACCAGGAAAGATATTGTGGTAAAAACCTGAACTGGTAAATACCGGTATTTACCGGTAAATACCATTTTGGACACTTTTG
>JAQFZG010001763.1:0-19407 GCA_034695465.1 Entomobrya nicoleti
TCTAATATAAGCACGTTTTGGCAGCTTTGTGATATAAATAGGTATCTGTACGTGAAGATGCTAACGATATGAAGAACAAGACTTGGGGCAAACTTGTACTATAGAACACAGCAAGACAAGAGAAAAAAGGCACATTGCAAAAGAAAAATTTCTTGAAATAACTACATATTACGACCCAGCCATGAATGCATCGTACAAAGTCTGTGAAGTGTTGATTTGGGATGAAGAAAATCGTTTCTTTCTTTTTTATAAATAACACAGAAGAGTACCAGAAAATGTCGCTTGTGTTGTCCTGCGCTTAAAAATGAAAATTTTCTTGCACCATTTTTCCCAGTTAAATAAAAACCAGATCCTTCATTTTTAGCAATGTGAAAGGAGATGAATGGTTGGAGACTCAAATGATAGGAAGAGACTGTTCATTTTGCATTGATGTCATCAACATGTCCTTGTTAGCTGAAATTGCATACGAGTAACAAGAACAAGAGAAAAAAGCAACGCGAGGCGGAGAAGAGAAAGACGAAACAAAATAGAAACAACAAAAGGTCGTTGATGCGGTTGGAATAAAAGAATTTTGTTGTGGCAAACTGGCAATGGTGGCGGTGCTGCATCACTCTAGTGAGTACAAAGCAAGTAACAAGATATTCCGCTGTATGCATAAACACATCTTTTGAAGTAAAGTAAGTCTACAGTCTACAAAGAGAGCCTTATATGAACTCACAGAGTGAGAGGAACTGATGATTGAGTTCTCATTCACGGCACGTCGTAAAACTAGGATATTGCAGTTGAATCTTTCCATTTATTCTCCATCATTTCACATCTATTGTCACTCACCCTTTGTTTCTGTGTCATCAGAACACAGCAGAAACTAAAGGAGAAAGGAACCATGACTAGAGTAAAAGGGGATGAGAACGAAAAGCGCACCACCACCATTTTGTAATACTGGCTTTCGATATGCGTGCCCACATCACGCCGCCACGATCCTCATGACTCATGACATACATTGTCCGAACTTCGAACCATATAAGTTTTAACATACGTGTTGTGAATTTCGCACTGTGAACGGTGTAGAAAATGTAAAAAAGAGGAAAAAATAAGCTGGATAGGGTGATCATGCGTATTGATGCCAATTTTATTGTGCTTTTTGGTAGCTTCAGCAATATAACAATACCAATAAGTTTACACATGTAGTAATATCCTTGCTTTGTCATAAAAAAAGAATTGCAAAAAGTACATAATCAAGTTGATTAAAAGGGGGACCATAAAAGATACGGGAGTCTTATTTCCAATGAGATACTGTGCACACTTTACTACATAAAATATCATCAAGTTAGTAAAATAGTACACATATTTACGACTCCTAAATTACGAGGTAAAAGTGAAGGTAATATAAAAAAAATGTACAGCTTTCGTTTGATGATAGTTGTGATGTTCTCGTTGCCAGATTAATTTACAACCTATTACAACACCAAGTCAATGTTACAACAGTCGTTTGTGGAGTAATGTAGCGTAGAAAAGGGTTAATGTAAATGAACATGTATAAAGACATGCTTTAAAATTACTAGCCTTTGGGTATGCTTGATTGTTGGTTTATTATGGTTGTTCTAATAAAGTTAGATGAACAATGGAGTGACTTTCACCGTTAAATATTCTAATGATGCTCAAAATTCTTTTACAGAACTCTTCCGAGAACGCAAAGCAATCTTATTAGCATGGTTTTACTAGCTCATCCTAACTAAAGTAAAAAAAATCAGACGTTTTATGTGTGTGCATAAAAATGCTACATAAAATGAAATTTGCACCATCACTCTAACCAAAGAAACCTTATCAATAGGAAATTGTGATATAATATTAAAGGAATTACGATCTTGGCTTTAGCTACTACCGATAGGCAAATTACCAAATGGTACAATTACCTGTATATCAATGCCCAAATAGTTTTTTGCAGCCTGCATTGCTGATAGTCTTGTAGGGAAAGTGTGAAAACATGAAATTACCATGTGCTGATAGTGCCTGTCGTCTGTACACTTACACTACATCAGGAAAGGGGAGAATTACACTAGCATAAATTCTTGCTTTTAACATCCATGTCCACTTTCAAACCTTTCGTATCTGGAATTGTTCCAATTTTTCAGAAAATTAAACGAAACATTCAATTTTGCAAGAAGTAAGTTTTTCACAGCAGCCATTTTCCGTTTAGTTTTCAAATGATGTCATACCATATCTCCTTCTAAGCATTGTCAAAAGTCAATGGTAATGGTAGAGAAAAGGGTTGTGCACTTATTTTCTTTCCTATAAGAGTTCACATCGAAAAAAATTGTATTAAGCTTTATGTTAAGTAAACACGTACCCAATTAATTAATGTACACCTGTATTGACACACACATCAGTCTCATTGATACGTTACACAGACTATGTATACGATCGCTGGTGTCTGCTGATCTACTATCTATCTACTGTCCTGCCCTACCCACATACTAACGAGATCGACTAATGAATAATTCAATATATTTTTTTCACTGGTTTCGATCTCTCGACTGAGGTTCAGGTTTATGTGGTCTTGGTCTGATGGTTTGGTTTATGGCATGACAAATGTGTCTGCATTTTCAGGCAGCCCTCACAGGAAACAAGAGAAAACGGTCCCCTTCACTTTCTCTTCGAAATGAAAAGAACAGCGAAACAGCAAAAGTCCTTGTTATTTCTCCCATATTTCGGGGAAATTAAGAGAGAGGAAACGGAGTCAGGGTGAAAGCCATTATTTTTTTCAAGGCTCTTATGAGACTCACAAAAAAGTACATGGGGAGATGATATGAAGTGAGTGAGTGGTAAGTAGTCGTATATACTCACTAGTCACATTGCACCAGAGATAAAAGCACAAGGAAAATAAATGCAAGCATAAAACCATGTGCATAACATTACTGCATAGTTTATATCTCATCTTCTGGTATGTCCTACTAAAATTGCATCACACTCCTCGCCTTATAAAAATAAAAGTCAGCCAGCACAACTAACTGAACATCTTTTTTTTTCTTTGTTTTTTTTACAGAGAGCAGTTTTACTGTTCAACAAGAAGGAACCTTTGGTACTTTCTTATATTAAAAAATGCTGTAAAAAGGGGAAATACCAATACAAGAGCACATGCATGTGTATACTTTGTTTGGGCTTTGTTTTGCTAATGTAACTTTGCACTTTTTTCTTCCACACATTTGCTCCAAAGAGATATATTATCTCATCTCAGCTCAGATAAAAACGAAAAGGGAAAGAGGGTTAGCATTGCTTAAATTTCAGTCTCTCTGAAGATGGCAATGAGAAATGGAAGATGAAACAAAAAATGTTCTTTTCTCTTTGCAAAAAAAAAAAGATAAAAAGGAGAGCGCGTCCTACTAATAAAGGTTGTACAATATTTTTTATTCGTAAATATGCATAAAGCCAGATTACTACTTTTACTTTCAAAAATGGCTCTGACTTTTCATGCGTACCTTTGTTGAAACCAACTTACTAACCAACGACCGCTACCACCCACCTGAACAGCATCAGTGAACATCCTGTGTGCGCATTTGAAAACATGTACTTTCATATTATTATGACAATATGACAAATGTGTGTTGTTGGTAGTATTATAGGTACTCAAGATACACTGCATATATAGTACCTGTTATTATGGTGGTTAGTTGCCTCTTTCAAAAAAAAACTATTTTCATATTCAACGTTCCATTGTTAGTCAAAATGGAAGGTAGAACGACCAAAATAACTGAGGTTTTATCTCTTTTATTATTACAACTCCTTAACTACACGGGTAATTCATAGAACTCTTGAAAATTTCCTTACTTTTTGAGTTTCCTACTTACTCTGGCTTGTGATTTGACTGGTGATAAGCTAAAGGAATAGTATAGTAGCAAAAGCGATGTTGTTGAATAACACGTTTGCTCGTCTTTTCCTTTATCGTGCATACATACATATATGTGCCAGGGACTTCAATTCAGCTACTACTGAATATTACCCGAACAAAAGTACAAGTTAAACAAATTCCCCGTCATATCCTTCGTCCAATCCTACCATCTATGCATATTGAAAAAAGGAAAGTTATAACATTGGCAATAAAAAGCGTAAATGAGAAAACTGTGTGCAAGAGAGCACACTTACACTACGTAACTAGAAGTATGAGTTGATTTGGTATGAAAACCATCGAGGAAAAATTCGAATAACAGTGGCATACTTTCTGCTGGAAAACAGTAAGCTTTTGTATGTTGTTTTTAACAAGCGAAAAGAACTGAATAAAACTCTATGACGCAACCATAATATTTTGGTATGTGTACTACAAACATACGTAAAGTGAGCTCCGTTGCTGCTTTTGAATATTATTATCAGAGAAAATAAAGTTGGGTATATAGCAAAGAGAAGAAGCTGAGGAACACAAATCACCTTCTCTGCCCGTCCAAACAGTAGGCAACTTGCTGGAGCCGGAACACAAAAAAGAATGTTACTTGAGGATGTAAAATCATTGGAGCGGCTGTAAGCATAGTTGTTATACTCATCTCAAAAAATAGCTGCCGCCGCCACCACCACCAAAAACTAACTTTTACTATTGCCACTTATCCTAAACAGAAACTATCGCTAACTACAATGCTTATACTTAAAATGGCAAATGCTGTGCTTGTTAACTGTTTTTTTCTGAACTTACTTGCTCTTGTATTAAAACTGATTATACTGCGATGTTTGTGTAACAGATAGATATAGAATTTTATATTGACATTGTTATCATTACGTGAGATAGTAAAAAGTTAGAAATAACATTGCCTTGTATTAATGAGAACGAGCCTGGTTAAAAACGCACTGCTGAATGTTTTGGGTAGAGCAGACCCACGCAAAGTGATGGGAAAATAAACGCGTGTAATGTCATAATATTATGAATAGAATATGCCGTTGTTGTTTTGTTATTGTTATACAAGCAACTGTAAATGCACAATAACAATGAAATGTGGCGTTTCGTTTATAGGCTTTCACACAAAACCTAGTGTGTGCAAGCAAAGTTTTTTACGCGGTGCGCATAGTAAACTCCCTAATTTTCCTGGAAGGTGAAAGCAATAAAAATGAGAAAGTTGTCACATTATCTGCTAATTTTGTTGCATAAACGTCAAATAACTAGTTGTAGTTACACATGTTTTATTATTTGGTACAGGATTAAAATACTTTGATTTTTGTACGCATCCAATTAAATAAAACGGCTATATGATGTATTTCCGATGTGCAAAACTTTCCGATGTACTTTTAAAACTGTACAATGTGAATCTTGAATAATGCATGTCTATTGCTAGATTCAACAGCAATATTACATTATCAAATTTCACAAGTAAACTAGTATTCATTAGCTCAAAAGCATTGTAATTAATTCAACAACGTTAGTAAGCATGACTTAGAACTGACTCACCACCCACATATACTAATAGCCAGATCACTTGGTTAGCCAACGTGATAGCAATATATCAATATTTTAATGAGTTGTCAATTCCGCCCTTTGACATTTGATAGGAAGAAATTATACATTTGATTTTAATAATTTTATAATAATTAGCAAATCGAAACGAGTTGCAGCCACGTTTTGCGTCAATTTTTTACACCTGCCGTTACATGTGTTTATATAGTTGTTCTATGATATCAAATTAAAACAAGATATAAATAAAATTATATCAAATAAATGGTAGCAAACATAAAATTTGTCTGTTTTGTTTGGAATGTACGCTTACAAACTAAAAACTACGAAATTAGATTTGCATTGTCCATGAAAGTCGTTTTAAATCCTTTCTTAAACATGATAATAAATACAGAGACATTCATTAATTTAAATGAGAATGAGAATATAGCGAGTAAAATCCTGTAAGCCTGCATTCCTATAAATACATAATAATTAATCTAGATAAGTACTCTGCAATTATAATTATCATTTACGCTTGGATTCATGGCATAATTGGAAATATAAGATGACGTATGTATACTTATACGATTTCGTTGGGTTAAAAATTGAAGACATGCGACTTCCCTGCCTTATAATACGCCTCTTCTAAAAATTAAGAGAGGAATTTGTATGAGTATAAGCGCGTTGAACATCCTTGTTCATTGTCAAAAATAAGGATGTCATTATTATCATCAGCATCCATTATAATCCTCATCTTTACACAAGCAAAAAGGATTATAATGTATAACAAATCAGCGAAATTAAACTAACTCTTTTTTTGTAGAAAAAAAAAGACTAAGAAAAGCATTGAAATGAATTCGTTGTAATTAAAATAAAGTCGAAAACATAGAAAAAGACGAAAAAAGAAAAACTTGAACGAGACTACGAAAGAGCGAGTATGAGATTTCAATGAAAAACGAGATGATTCTTTTCAATAGTAAACGGCGCGCTCATCATAGTGTATGTAAATGAGTGCAAAAGAAATTATTTCTGACGTTTGCGTTTGCTGAGTAATAAGTAATGCAAGCGCCTGTTAGTTTTAATGGGAATTTTCTCTTACATCCTTACTCCTGTCTCGGATATCAAAGCACATCGCTATTACCCTTTCAGCGTTTGCCTTTTTTCTCTCCATTTCTCTTCCTTTAATCATCATCAAGTGGCTCGTCATGACTAAAAAAATAAATTGACATTACCTGAATGAGGCAGTTGTAAAAGGCTAACATCCGCATCACTATATCATACATATTTATAAGACGTATACAATAGGACGTATATATTATGAGAATGGAATTGTTCCAGTGCATACTAACTTGTTCGTTCGTACCACCTCTTTGTTCGTACCTCGCCATAAATTATACAAACACTGAAACACCAACCCGAACCGAACCGGTTTGCTTTCACTCTCCTTTTCCTACAGACATACATAGATGAGCTATTCAAATGAGAGGTATGGTGCGGTGTAGTAAGTAAGATGAAATGATGATGACTAACTTTTCTCTGTGAGTTGTGAAGGTAAAAAACTACGTATTTGCTCTCAATGTCTCAATCTCTGTGTGCGCATATTTAATGACTTTTTACAACTCTTTTAATGTCCCAGTTTTAACTGGATTTGCTTACTACATACTACTGCCGTCATTCTTTTGAATAATATCTTGGAGCATCTTTAGTCCTCCTAGTCATCTAATTTTTGAAAGGAGTCGCTACACCATAAATTGATGGTTTAGTACAAGAAAACCCGCCTGTTATTCCGTACCTACAAAGCAAAGTTGTTGGAAAATGAAAAGAATAAGGAGTGAATGAGGGAATGAGTGAGCGTAACGGAAATAAGACGCTGTGAGCATTATTGGAGACAGTGAAAGATGACTTAGGAAAGGAGGCGACAGATCGAAAGACAGATCACCTTACTTTTCTTGTTCTCTTTCCTCCACACATAACTTGTTCATAATCATTACCATTTTAGACAGGAGTGGAGAGAAGTTGAAGTAACTAAAAATTACTGCAAAGGATATGAGCTCAAAAACGCAAGATTTTGCATAGGCGATGGTGATATAGACAGCAGTAGCACTGGGAATGGTCGGGTATTGAAGCATGTTTTCAGCAAAAGTGAGGGAAATGACGAGAAAGAAAAAAGGTCGAATCGAAAGAAGAGATGAAGCCGGGTCTTTTCTTTTTACAGCTGGTTGGTATGCATAATAACAATATAGATATAAATGCAGACACAGACAAGAAAGAAGACGTGAACAAGGGAAAGTATAAGTCATTTATTCGGTCGAAAAGGAGGCCATTTCCTCTGTTGCTTGTGTAAAGTTGTACTAACGCCACACCACACCAAAACAGCCGATATTTTATAGTGATGCAGCAGCTGTAGCTTTTGTTGTTGCTTCCTCCTTTCCTTTTTTCGTTTCTCTACGTTCGTTGGGATGGCTGAATGCATAAATGGTAAAGCCGAGTGACTGCATGCACATCACAAATGAATTTTATGTAAAACATTACATGTGAAGGTTTTCAAGGAGGAGTACAAATGGAGTGTGTAGTGTGTAGCCCAAACGGTTAGCAAAAAAAGGAAGAAAAATGCTTGAAGATCATCGACGTCCCATGGCCAGGAAGTGAAGCTTCGTTTGAAGGAGAAGAATGAGCCGATGAACGACTGAAAGAAAGGATACTACATTGGTTCTGGAGCGCTCATAAATCATCTCTTTTTCTGAGCTTATGAAACTGGGAAAAAATCTAAATGAAGGCACACATGATTTTCATGGTTGATTTTACAATTGCATTGAATCCATATTATAAAAACTATTTGATATTTTCTGTGCGAAAATAAATGACTGATTCATTATTTTACATAAAACTCTCTGAACATTATTGGCATTTCAAATGGCGATTCTAGGAGAGTTGAAGCCAAAATACAATGTCTACTTAATAACCACATACATAGATAAGGACAAAATGTATGTACCTAAAATAAATACTCCAATCATATATATACTGTAATCATGGATTTAAAAAATATTGCCAGTCGACCTTTTAGTGTTTTCATTGTTCGAGTAGAATTGAATCATTTTGGTTGAATATAGACTTTTTTATAGAATGGGGTGGGTTGAAAAATGTTATGTATGTGTCAACATTTTTACTAACACATAATAGCATTGCCCTTTTTAAAGGCTGAAAGATGCTCGCTAACAACATTCATTCAGTGAAAAGCCCATAACTAAAACGTATAAATCAAAACTAAAAGTGAACTGCGTTCCGACGTCATGTGGCTTTTCAAAATATCTTCCTTTTATTTCTTTAGAAAACTTTGAAGCCAAAAAATGGAAAAAAATGTTTTTTATATTCCAAAAGTATTTTTTAGTTTGCATTCATGTTTGACGTTGAAAGAAAGCTATTCACACTTGAATTGAAGTCAGCTTTGGATATATGTATCTTACTTGTACCAGTTACTTGTCATTCAAACATTGCTTTTGTATCAATAATTATGATTTATGGGACTGTTTTGTATTCTATAAAAAGTTCAATTTATAGGAAATTTTATGCATAGGTATGTATGTAAGATGCCAAAGTATTATTGTCTTCTTTCACAGTATTTTTTGACTTAATTACATTACGTGTGGTTTGTTACTTCAAGCTACGGGGGAACAAATATGAAAGCATCCTAATCATGGCACACATTACATCTAAATATACAAGTTGGTCAAGACATTTTGAGTGAAATGAAGGATTAATTAATTACTTCGAAAGACTTCGTTAGTGTTTTCTGTATAATGAATTTGTACTAAATCGCATTTTAGATTTCATGTCGTATGATATTATAGTGTTTACAAATGGGATTATGGTATGCCACACTACACACTACAGCACACAATACCATGAAGCATAATATTTTCGAAGAAACTACCGCATCGAAACTGACTAGTACGGTTAGTTGAAGTAAAATTTCTTGTTCATTCTAGCATGGAATATAAGAAATGAAAACGAAATGGCTCATTTGAATGCTTAATCTCGCATGTTTTCATGATGAAGATGATGGTTATGCCCAGAAATGTAATTATTGTATACATACACTGGAAAAGCAACGTGGGACAAAACCACCTTAGACGTAATTGAAATGTCCCAAGAGGCTCAACAAAATACGTAATTAAAAATGCAAATGCTCTGCTGACGTTAGTACTACCAAAGTCTCTTTCTGCCTACCTGAAACGCTATATGGCCTGGTTTTTCTCTTTTCTTCGTAACTTCCAAAAATAACGTTTCCTTGAGCATTCCCCAAAGTAATTCAACGGATTTCACAAAAGTATATATCATACGAATTTCTGAAGACATGAGATCACCGAATAATTTATTTTCCAATGTATCATGTAGAAGCTTTATCACACACACTGCTTCTTCTGAATGTGTACATAAACAGACTTTCTCTGCCTCCAGTTTCATTTGAAGCAAAAAGGATTTTCCTTTGGAAATCCGTTTGAGTGGTCATTCGGGTCTTCTCTTAAGAAGTGTCGATCCTATTGAAGTGCAAATACGTACTCTGTTGTGTGTGTAGGTAGAGGGGAGGGAGTAAAAAAAGATACCTCATTCTGCAACCACCGTGAACGAAGAGGATTTAAAATCTCGGATCTGCTGTGTGAGTATACATCACCACTACACATGCAACATAACAGACTTAAGAACATATTTTCACAAAATACCATAAGCCACTAGCCTTTACTGCAAGAGGGCTTTCTATATCGCCTCGCCTTCTCTCACATGACTACTGCCTTGACTAAAGAGAGTTGTTTTTTGGTCCTTATCCTTCTGCAACCGTTATGCAAACTTATAAAAGCCAGGCTTTTTTATTTTTCTTTACAGCCAACACAGAAGTAACATTATAAAGGAACACGTACATACAGAATGTAATTCTTATTTTTCGAATGGAATTTCTTAACTCCTTTTTCTGTCCTGACTTTTCAGCCATCTGGAATAAAGCTACCACCTTCTTGTACAAATACAGTTACCTTTTTCACTACATCCTGTTTTTGTTCTATGCAGCTTATATTATATAAAGATAGAAAATGTGGAATGTGTAGATAGGTCATTTTGTTGTGTACCTTCAACACTGTAAAGCTCCCAAACAGAAAATATACACGCTTAAGTTTTCCCAAATAATAAGATTTTTATTCCATCTGAAGAAAATGAAATTTGCCCTATGACTAATATCCATGTTTTTCACCACCAACATCCATCCCATTCCTACTTTCTATCTAGTAATATCATTTTCTGTGGAAAGTACAGTGTATTTACAACATTGAATGAAAATGAGAAAAAGGATAATGTACTAAGACTCAGAAAACAGCATTACTTACTATTATGTGGATGCTGTTAAGAATAAAATAAATGAAATACGAATGAAGATTCTAGCTTTTTCGTAAAAGCTTAAATATAGCATAAGAAGAGAAAAAATACTCGCATCAATGATTTGTGTAGGATTAGTAGTTACCCAACAGAACAGCTCGAGCTCTCTTCGTTGGATTTAATTTAGAGCTGGGAAAAGAGGAATGAAATATAATATTAACTGAAATGAAAGAGTGTCAAATAAAGTACGGTCCAGTTCAAAGAATTTTCTTTTGCTTAACATGAGAATTATTACTTTTTCTCACATACATGTTCACTATTATAAACGAACTATAATAATGTGATAAGCTGCTCATCAAGAAGTATTCAAAGAGTTGATATTACTAGACATGTTGGTATAATTTGTAGTAGAGACCTAGGGATTTCTTATACTTGTGATTGAAGGCAAGTGTCCGTAGAGGATGCTATTTATGTAACTGAGGGGCAACCTGATGAAAGGGATTTCTACGAATTAGGATCATAGAAATAAAGTATATTGCGTTTGGTTGGGTAATCAAATATCCTGCAGAAACTCTTTTCTCATGTGATGTCGTATGTACGCTTGCTTGCTATGGGACAAGGCAGGGTTGAAACGAAAACTTTTTCTCTGTGGATCACACAAGACTTTTTCTGTCTTTCCTGCTTTTTATCCATCCAACAAGTAAGTGTGTAACAGTGTTTGCCTATGGTTAGGCTTGAGTTATTTTTGGGCCAAGTTTGTTTGGGGTAATGTTGTGCCGGCGATGATGCTTCGTAAATTTACAAGAGGGAAAGAGTGTAGTACTTCTGTGCTTGTTTGTCCCAAAATACTGAGCTAAGTTAAACAGAAGAAAGTATGTACGTAGTTTCTTGGTTGTGTTTACACATGACAATTACAAATATTCTCAAAGGGTAAAGGTGGACATATTTTTCTGGTGTTGACAAGTTTCAGGAAAAGCTAAGAAATTCTCAAGGCTTTCTCTTCTTTCCCTTTCATTTTTTCTTCTACGAAAAAACTTCTATCTGAAGCCTCTTTACACCATCGAGAGATTTTTTACTGGGTTAGGTATAAAATTCTCTCCTTTTTATTTTATACTTTGCTTTCTTTCTTCTTCGTCATGTCATCTGGTCGGTCACCGATAATACTCTGGTGAATCGAGTGAGAGCCTTGTAGTATTTTGTACACAACAACGAGAAGAAGAAAAGAGAAAATAGGCAAGAGTAACTGTTTTAGAAAACAGAGAGAAGAAAAGAAAGTGGTGGGAAAAGTACTTTCAACCATTCAATCAAGAAATCTCTCAGTCACCAAAAACACTCGGTAAAGCCAATATTGGCTTTCTCCTACCATCATCCACCCACCACCACTATCTTCTATAAAACCAACAAGGGCAATACTTCCAGTATGCCTCATCGAATTTTGAACTCCAAAAGGTATGTCTCGACATGACTCTCTTAACTCCAGTGAGCTGCTCAAACACACAGCTCAAAGTAGTGTGCCAATGAAACACAGAAAACAACACGCTTGTTGATGGTGATGAGAATGATGGTCTGTACATTTTCACCAGGTCTACTTGATTCAATGTGAGCACAATATCCTATTTTCTTTCGATTCTTTCAGTTCATTCCCCTTGTCATTTGACTATTTACTTATTTCTTGTGTTGGTGTCTCTGTGTCTCGAAATTTATGTTGCCAACTTTCAGGGTTCCACTTGAAGTACCCGTTGTTTCCCTATTGTCCAATGAGTAGAAAACTGATGACAATACACATATTGGGCAACTTTGACAAAGCAGATACATTGAGACTAATGCACTTACATATACAACTACGCACCAGCATGCAATACAGCTACTGGACAAAATACAGTTAAACATCTAATATCATATTATGCTTCATTATATGTATTTAATGAAATTCTTGGTAAAATTCTCCAATGCTGTTCCTGCCAAGCCATAATGCAAGATAGACAACATACATACGGCTAATGATTTTTATCGCCCAGCTTCAATTTATATATTAAACATTTCATCCTTGTGTTGTGCTCATTCGCTTGTTTCTTACTCATCGAAAAGGGTTTTCCTGTGAACTTCCAGCAGCGCAAACACACTCAAGGAAATTCTAATGTCACTCAACAATCCACTGGAGCAGAATAAGCTTGAGAAGTCTTTTCCTTTTTAGAGACTCATTGAAATCCAACAAGACACACATAATATTGCTACTACTAACCATATACGCTTTCATTTTATCCACGGGAGGGAGAGAACCAAGTTGTTTTCTACATTCCTTATCAACGTCAGCGCGTTTTGTCATATAAACATACACACCCAAACCATTTTCAGTTGCGTCATTAATAGCAGGCAGAATATATTGAAAGTATTTATGGCGCAGTTAGTTTGCTTCTTGATTTCCTGGCGACAATAAGTACCCAAGAGAGAGAAAAATCGTGGAAAATAAATACGAAGCAAAACTGCTTAAACTACTACTATGATTTCAACTCTTCTCATACTTTCCTATAAGACGCTTTCAGTTCTCAATACTTTTTCAGTTCTTCTTAATTACTTAAGCACATACACAAACATACAAAGATGGAAAAGGAAAAAACGAAGGGGAGTAAGGAACTGAAGAAAGCTTGTCATTAAATGGCAAATTAATTTTCTTAAATCCCCTCACATTTGTTTGATGATTAGGGGAGTGATTGAAGTAAACTAGAAAGTACTTAAAAATCGTCAGTCTGGAAAATATTAAATGCTTTTTGTCGATTTCGGTGTAATATTAGAAGCGACAAACGGAACTCGTCTTAATTTTAAAAATAAGAATCGAACCCCGTGCTTTAAGAGTTCTGATATTGCAACCTAAAACATATTTGTGTAGTTAATTTTCTGCAAACACACCTTTTATTCAAAATATTTCTGTACACTTTTATGTAGCGTTCGACATAATTTGTACATCAAGCAAATTCCTCTGAAAGGGCATTCAGCAAAACTTCTGAAAAAACTTATTTTAAAGGCTGTTATTTGATCTTTCAGACAAATTTTCTATTATGAGTTCTCAAACTTTATATATTTAAGCTGTCTACCAACACCACTTTTAGGTGTTATATTCTAACTCATAAAACTCATAACACATTCAAGAAGTAGCAGGGGTATTTTGTCAGAAGTTAAAGAAGAAAACAGCAAGAGAAGAGCACCAAGCACACCCTTTCAGCTTTTTTGATCGTTATCGCGCCCATTAGCCACTTGAACTTATAAACAAGCTTTAGTCATTGATTTTAAAAGTGGCCTTTGGTACATTAGGCATTTTAAAGGCTGACAATCAGCCGTAGTAAATAGTATGGCAGTTCTTCTAACCACTACTCCTCCCCAGTTTCAGTTTCCAAAGAAAATGGGCATGCAGATAGATACACATGTATTTATGTATATATGTACACACATATCTAATATTATCTACCCGTTTACAAAAACAGGCATACAGACATACTCAAGGAGACATTAAAAAAGAAAGTTTTATAAAGGAGATCTGTAAAGCTGCTTAATGATCACGTCACACTTGTCCTCTTCTTTCCCTTTAAATTTGCTGATAGTTTTTCTTTTTCTCCACTGCTTCTTTTTCATTAAACTTATCGAAACAACTTTAGAATGCAGCAAGTGGGTGGGTACCTGAATGCTTTCTTGGTTCCCTCGCTTTTCATGTTCCCTTTTAAAAAGATATTTCTACACTTTTCTCAAAATACTACATTTTATTTCTTTCAAAAGGGTACACACATAACGGATGAAAACTAAATACAAACGTGGGCAGTCAATGTGTATATTTAGGAAAGTGACATACGTTTTGAAAATACAAATTGGCCAAAAACTACAACTTTTGAGTGCACCTTTGTATCTTCTTGTTGGTTAAACTTTTCTACCTATTTATACAAAAAAAAACCTGCGGGAGGGCTTTCATATTCACGCTTTGTCTTTACAACAACGAAAATACTTGGTTTCAAACTCGGAAAAGAAATGAAGTAAGCAACTTTTTCATATAAATTTTAGTGGTTGATGTAAGCTTAAACGCATAAAGTAATAGCTTTAATTCTCTGCAGAGATATAAATTCAAAAATGTACAGCTAACTTGCATCCTGCAATATTTTAAATGGTTATCTATTTGGCACGAAAAGAGAGATAAATTGTTGAACCAAATCGCTTGAGTTTTGGTTTAAAAATCCCAGGTTTTTGATTTTGAATGGAATAAGAAAAAAAGAACCTTGCGCTCTGAACCATACAAATCTTATATCCAAATTAGAGTACATCTTCAGTTTGGAAATATATTATATCCAACCGCAACGGAGAAAAATAAAATATACACCACCATACTAACTTTTTCTTCTTGCCACAAACTTATTTCCAAGTCTCCAATCCAAACTCATTCTTCCGCTGTTGGGCTGTTACAGACGAGTCGATGATGAGAGGAATTGTTGAAAGCAACCTGAAGAGATGGAAGGCGATAAAAATCGGTAAGGAGCATACAACCAACCAAAACCGGTCGCTTTCTTTTCATTTGTTGGCCATAAAGAGAATAGGAAAAGGGAGACAAGGCGACTCGCTAAATTTCGCATTGAGCCATGGCTTCCTTTTCCTTTACCCCTTCATCTTTACTTTCTCTTTTCTTCGCTTTACCGTTCAACCAATTGAGTCATTGCCAAGTGTGTTCTGTATTACAACTACTCTACTAACTTGACTGTACTACTAATGTACATCAATTTCTATTCATTTATGTATATATCTATGTATTAATGCATGTCTGGTGGTAGAAAACTACCACTAGTCAATTTTACAGTATTACACACAAAATCTAGATTTTTTTCTTTGCTGACTTCTGGTATTCTTGCTTCTACAGAAGCAGAGACTATAATATACAGATTTTATATCTTTTTTTACTCAGACAGAAAAAAAACTTTTTTCTTGAACGACTCCAACAAACATTCGGTGAAGTAAGTGATAAATATCACTCATTCAAGTGTAAATATCCCATGCGTCCATTCACATTCACTTGTACATCCCCCATCCCATGCATCCCACACAAAGAAGCTTTCAGTTTCCCAATAATACTCTTTCCTCATCCTTTTTTCCTTCTCTAGCACAAGTCAAGTGAGTAGCATAGCAGTAGCTTATTATTGTATTTATTTTTTACGCCATAAAAATACAATATTACCAAGCTGTCTTGCCAAAATACTTTTACGTATGGAATAATACAGGCATACAGGAAAAAAGTCATGTATTCAAGCGTAATAGGATGTTCTCCATGATAGTACTGCTGTAGTACTATGGTAGTAATCACAATCTCGTCGTAGTTTTTTATGCCATCATACCAGTAATTCTACACCACTGCTGACTTGAATGCTCATTCAGTGCATTCAATGGTTCACTCCATTCACTAATACTTCTTTACTTTCTCTCTATCCGTTTTTCTCTGCTCCATCCAAGTGAATCCATAATGCATATATAATGGATGTCTTTTTTAGCAGAAAAAAATGTATAAGCAGCAATTTCATCTCGCCAACGCAGTCATGCCAAAAATATCACCAATTCACTAAAAGTCCATGCCATGTTCTATATAAAAAAGTCTTTCATTCGTTCACTTTCTCCACCAGCTTTCACTCGTATTGTACCTTACGCGTACAAAAATATCCAAAAGGGTTAAGCCAGATCGAGTTGTACAACCGTTTTTCTAGAACCCTTCACCGTATACCTATCATCATGCACACATTAGCTGCCGCATTACAGCATAGACTCCAACCGTGCGACAATAATTCATTCGAGTGAGTAACCTGTAGAAATTTGATATTATCGTGTAGGAAGTTTTTTCTGTTGGTGAAAGTTAACACATGGGGCCTGGCGTTTAGTTTACTTTCATTCTATTTAAAAGTAATTTTCGAGCCGTTTTCATCAAGCGTACTCCTACCTAATAATATACCCAATTCAACTTCATGGGGTGTCACAAAAAGGTCGTCATCATCATCATCACTCTCATGAAAATCGACATGGCATTGGCGACTGTACAACTTTCGGAAAAAAACAATGCGTTTTTAATCCTATCTCTCTCAAAGGCAAATAGTGTGCTTACTCTGTCATTAAATTGCAATTACTGCTAATAGTAAAGACGACTGCAATGAATAAGCTAACAAATAAAATGCTGTCTGAATAACAATATGAGAGAGCAAAGAGAATTAGAAGCCGAAATCGTAGAAGTACAAAGTAAGAATTTTGATTTGTAACAGTGGGAAAGATGGTCCTGAAATAAAAGGGTACCTCCAAATGGAACGAAAGTACCACGAGCGAGTGAACAGAAACATTTGTATGCGTAAATACTGTTGGAACAGGAACTTGGAACCGTAAATAAGATAGTAACTAAAATAACCAACGTCATTGACTTTCAACGGGCTACTAGGCAAGCAAGGAAGCGTTACTGTTCCGGAGAGATAAAAATGTCTTACAGAACGACCTCAGTTCTGCTGTGGATGATGATGATGGTAATAGTAATGTATAACTGAATACGATGATCAGCAGGATATACACACAAAATATGCACCAAAATAACGGACCAAACATTTCGAGAAACCAAGCTTGAATACGCAAAGGAGAAAGCCTTCAAACTTCAGTAGTACTTTACTTTCTCTGCGTTCGATGTGTAATAACAATCGTCGGATTTCCTCTTGGTTCCTTGGAAAAATTATATAAATCTTTGCAATGTGACAAGTCTTCAAGGTTTTACTGTTAATGAGGTACTTAAGCATTTTCATTGCAAAAGTGCCGTAAGTAATTGATTAGTCTCAATTTCAGGGTTAAGCCATCCTACATTATATAAAGTATACATGCAGGAGTTACTGTATATTCTTGGTTGTCATTGTCAATCTCGATTACTATGTATAGTACACGAAGTCAACTATGTAATTTATGTTAAAAGTTTTACCTTCAATTATATTTATATTCAAATACAAAGATTTAAATGAAAAAGAGGTTTAAAAGCAATCACAACAATAAATAGCCAGAATACAAAAATGGGACAGTGCATAGATTCACATAGTGGAGAAAATGTTGAATGTGTGCAAGGTTGCAAGTGTGAAGTTTCATAATTTATAGGAATTTAGTCGCAGTTGAAAAACTGAAATATATGTAATTGTAATATGTAAAAATCAATTTTACATTAACACGTAGTATATATATGAAATACTTAATTTACTTAAGTAATTCATACTTGTATGCAATTTCAAATCATTAAAAAATAAAATTTAAAAAACCAATAAAATATTAGAGAGCATTTCATAATTCAAGCTTTTAAAATACTATTTCCACGTTTAAATGACTTAGGTTTGAAGTTACAAACAGGGTCTCCAAAATTCAAATTATGGTATTACTGTAAAGTAAAAACCACACCTAAAAAGTCTGTAAGACTGTATGATCGGGGTATTTAAGTTATCCCAATCGGTTTGCGGCCTGGATTTGGGCTACAGCGCAGATATCTACCTTGTCTCAATAATAATTATTAGAGCATTCTGGTAAGACTGCTTAGTACAATTCAGAGTAAATAAAAACTCCCGCATCTTTTGGCATCAGCATTTATCCTGTTTTTAGCAAAATTATACGATAAAAAATAAGTATAGTGTAGTAGACAGTCCATAAACCCCCACCACGCCACATGAATGGAGTTGAGTAGCAGTGAAAATAGTGTCATCATGAGTAAAAGAAGTGCATCAGCCAACAAAGGTTGTGTGCATTGCACAAAACAACAAAGACAAGCAACACCGCATTTTTGCAGTAGATTAACTTGTCATACAAATTTGCGCTCCTGCTGCTACTTCAACTGCACAATCACCATCATCATCAAATACAACAACCACAACTTCTACCTACAGCTTGCTCTAATGCTCTCTACAACTACTGTACCGTAGTCAAACAGTGCTGTTATGTTTATATGTAGGAATCCTGGGTGTTTTCTGCACTAAATAACGAGGTACAAGAGAAGATAATGTCCCATCTTTATGTGATTTTGAGCCCATTGTGGCTATCTATATCATCAAGTGAGGGTTCTGAAGCTGACACAAAGTGGCTCCAGGAGGGTCTCCAGGAGTCAGTCTCACAGTGGCACAAAAAAAAGTTTTTTTTCAAGCAACGAAAATCAGAGAAAAACTTAAATGTATGAAAACAAAACTCAACAACGAACTTATTTACATTAGCTATTGCTATTACTATTATTACACATAAATTGCATACTGCCACCACAATTTCACTGAAAGAAATAATAATAGAGTGAATAAAATACACTATTTGCGCATCTAAACATCATTCCTGCCAAAAGGCGTTTAACGTCAAGACCACTTTCACCACCACAACTTGTTATTTAATATAAGTTTATTCAGCAGTTAAAGAGGTTGCAATACAACATTATTTTATCCAAGTGAAAAAGTTAACCTAAAACATGATGGCACTGACAATAGATGTGAGAAAAGTTCTCTCCCACTTCTGAAAAACATTGATCATTGCAACTTGAGCAGCAGCACCTACATATATGGCTGATGTTTCACATCTCTCCAAAAATGCAATGTGAAATCCATTAAAAGAGTCTCGATGGTATATGT
>JAQFZG010001764.1:0-19406 GCA_034695465.1 Entomobrya nicoleti
GATGACCATGAGGGTGAGCACATGGCTTCTGGAGTAACATGTGAACAGAAGCACGAGGCAAACTACTCTATGACTACGCTTGACAACAAAGACCATTAGGGCATTTTAAGTATAAACTCTATCTAGTTTACATGAGCATCAAATAACAGACATAACATGAGGAAACCAAAAGGGTTAAATCTCTTTTTCATAAACTTACATGATTAACAGATTTTTCATGAAAGAATATTTTTAACAAACAAATAATAATTTTATTCTTAATTCTAATCCGAATCGGAACACCAGATTTAAATTTAAAAAATACATTCAAATATTTTTAGCTGTCGTGATAACCTTTATCAATAATAACTTTGTGTATGATTTTGTAAAATCATAAAATTTATTTTTAAAACACCAAAATTGCACAAAAGTGTTGAGTTTTGTTTATGCCATAGGTTTGCCAAGTTCCGTTTCGCTAACTTCGAATTTTGTGGGCATTTTGTAAACGTTATTGCAAAGAGGAGTGTTGCAGAACCTCTGAGTAGTATTGTACTCTGGATCGTATTGCAGAACGCTTCCTTTTGTGTTCACCTCAGCTCTTTCTTTATCCCCTATATGTCCAATCTCGGCACATCTTATACTAAACTGCATATCGTCTTCGTATTCAGAACAGAGACCCTTATCATCATCTTCGCCGTCACAGTTCCTTTTTTGGGGTTCCGCAAAACTGCATGTCCAACCGCCGTAGTTGTGACACATTTGCTTGTAACATTGCACTAGGGAATTTAAAAAGTTAATAAAATGCAATCAGCGAATAAATATTTAATACATTTTAAATATGAATTTTGTTATGTAAATGTATTGTTTTTACTCGATTCAACGTGAATGATCAAAACACCTGCCAGTACTACACCAACAACGAGATATTGAAAGACTTTCTGCATTTTTGAAACCTGTTTTGCATCCAAAAAATTATAAGATGAGATACTAACTTTGGCTGATGTGAAGAGCAGTGGCAGTGAGGATGAGACACAAATTGAATTACGTCTTTGTATTGTAACTCGTGAAAAACAATTGAAGTAAATCTTGCAGAAAATGCCATTGCAATAAACTGAAAATAAAGTTTTATAGCCACACAGTGTATGCTTGATATATGCTTCAAGACAAATTTAATCGCTTCAGGATATCTATTTACACATTAGGATTGGTTAAAAAATGCAGCTAGCTTTATTGACTAGTCTTAATTGGGCAAAACAATAGGTAGTGTAATTTAATCAAATGTGTAGTATTATTTTCAGTCACAATTACATACCAAGTAAACCTGATATAACAACAGTCATAACGAAATAGCTAAAGCAATAGATGCATTTATAAAATGAGTATATCAAACATCAAATTGGCCAATGGAAAACGCTTTAGACTAATGTCACATGTCACATCTAATAGTTATTTCAATCTGTTATCTTGATTTGCAAGGTTATTGTGAACTAAAATGCATGATTTTATGGTTCACTTGACCAGCTCATTTGATTGCGCCATTCAAATTTGTATAATGAAAAAGTTTTAGTTCTGAAATTTGACCTGTATGCCAAATTTTAACGAAGTTGTTCGTCGTTTCTTTGAGTAAATGTGTAGACAAACAAACTGACCGACTTACCTGTATGATAAAGTCGATGCTTTCTATGATTCAAGTACACAATATACAGTTATTGTGGTATATTTAATAGCCATTATGTAGTTTATCTCTTTAGATAACTTGACATTACGAGTAAAAAACGATTTTTTTTGACAATACGGTTCAACCAAACAGTTGAGATTTTTTATCGAAAACTCGTAGTTAGGCGTCTATATTTATGCATAAGTAATGAACATAATGTTTTATTAGAAAATTAGGGATATACCTATGAACTTTTAGAAATAGTGTGAATCGTTTAAATCGATAAATCGAATCTATCGAGCATCTGGAATAATGACAAAAATAAATAAAACCAAAAGGATTTGGGTAAGCTTGATTGTAGGTTGTGTAATATCAGAAGGCGTTTAAGTTTTTATATTGTCGTTTAAAATATAACTACAGTATAATTAATAGTATCATATTTTTATATATATCTCAAATAAAAAAACAACATTTGTGCAGCATCTTTTTTGTAAATATAATGTAATATTTATAATACTCAGGCATATTTTAAGCCTCTGTTTGATTTACTTTAATTTTTGTTATTTAGTATTACTAGTAATTACACAAGATCATAAATTAACATCACTCATAATAACTTAATCGGATGTTAAATACAAGTACATAGATTAAAAGTTCCAATGTTCGAATTTGTCGTAACCTTGTACGGTATTTATTGCTCGTTAGCATATTAGATCTATTATGCATGTAAAATTATGGGACAGTTACATATATTCGACGTATGGCGGTTTATAGAAACTAGAGATAACCAACGAATTCTATGTCAAATCTATTGATCTACAAAGTAAGCATCTGACGCTAAACAATTGAAACGATCGGCTAGAAAAACTTAAATTGAACATTTAAATCATCGGGCAGAAAATTAGAGCCCCCCACAAATCAATTCTATAGTACGATTAGCTAGAACCACGACCTCTCACTTTTATACAATATTCATTACAAATTATTAATATCCCCAAAAACGACAATATTAAGGATTTATTTTAACTACTATTGTTTTGGTTTTGTGTGTCATTTTTGGAAAAACCTTGAAAATATATCAGAATAATGAAAATTGCGAAATGTTCGAAAAACATTTCCAACCAAGTACAAAATTCCTTAAAGTACTTCACGTTTTAGTGTTTAAGATGCTCTGGTTTAATTTCAGGTTGATTTTCATGTCGTTGCTTTTCTTAAACTACAAAACGATAAACTTGTACCTTTTGCTTGATTATCTTACATAGCGTTCCCAAGATTATTTTGAGTGCAACTTTCATTTAAAACTAATGTTGAGCTGCAGTTATTTATTATACTGATTCAAAACCCTTCTTATCAACTTTTATTTTTTTGGACACTTATGGGACGTTACAAAGAGGAGCATTGTAGTACAAACTAGGGTCCTATATACCATTTCCCAAATACTGTGTTCGAATCATTCCATTTTTCTATCCATCTCCGCGACTTCTGATTCATACATAAAGCTCTTCGACCAACAACCTTTCCTTAATATCTCCTTGTGTTTCTTTATAACAAATAGCTTCGTAATCATTGGATTTGCAGTTCGATTTTTGAACTTTTGCATAATGACAGCCAATCGAACTTCTTTTTCTCGCATTCCTATAGCGCATTCCACCAACTTTGCAATAACTTGTATAGTACAACGTAAAGTGTCGTTCGAATACCTCGAAAATACCGTTGCTACTGCGCTATGTTTTAAAAGTTGAATTTTTGGTACGAATGGCCCATTGCAAAGTACTTTACAATTTTAGCAAAGTGGTGGAATGCGCTACTGGTCACATCACAATGTACGGGGTGAATAAAAACGTCGTTTAAAAACATTATTCAAATTAGCAGTGAATACGTTAAAATGTACAACTCTTGTAAAAAAAAAATTTTGCTTGATTTCCGGCCATTTTGATTATCGCAATTACATTATGACATGGAAACCAAATATGTAAGCATATGACTACTTTGTTTATCTGATAACCCTACTTGGATCTTAAATTAGGATAATTATAAAACCAAAGTGAAACATCTATACTGTTTTTATTTAAGAAATATATCTATTTCTTTATCTATACCATCTGTAAATATAGTGTAAACATCTAGACGACCTTTGTTCATGTCTATCAATGTGATTCATCTTTATCGATTAAATTTCTCAATATAGTTTGTGCTCTTCAATTGGGTAACTTAGATGAATCATTCTACTATTACGTCTTGGTTTTTATGCATTGAATTCATAAAATTTGCAAGAAAAAAGGACTATGCAACTCATTTTGCTGAAACAAAAGCCCCAGGTTGTTAAAGGTCCACTATACCGCATAACATTCAAATTTATATTACTTGCGAATGAATTGCCGTGGAGGCCGATGGTTTGGGGAATAATTATCTAATATTAGAACCTAAGTACGGCAGGAGTATCAAGCCGATCTGTTGAAATGGGCAGGGTTACTTCCCTCGTCGGAGTATTCTAAATTAATCTATTAATCGTCTGCAATGTTTTGTTTTCTTTTTTATCAATTAAATGAATGGAGCAAAGAGCAAGCTTGCAGATTAAATATTATTAGTATGATATTTAAATTTAAAAAAATACAAAATTCAAATCAAGATATATATCTTTATTGTTTGAATTATTTTTATGTTCAAATTTTGTTGATATTTTTGCAAAATAATAAAAATTAACTGCAACAAAACCAAAGCTGCAGATAAATGTTGAGTTCAATTTAGTACATAGGTTGTCCGAGTTCCTCTTTGCTTACTTCAAATTTCGTTGGTCCCTCTAAAACGTTATTGCAAAGAGGAGTGTTGCAGAACCTCTGAGTAGCATTGTCTTCTGGTTCGTATTTCTGAAGGGTTCCATTTTTCTTCACCTCAGCTTTTTCGTCTTCCCCTATATTCCCTTTCTCAACACATCCTGCACTATACTGAATATAGTCTGTGTATTCAAAACAATGACTCCCTTCATCATTTTTACCGTCACAGTTCCTTTTTTGGGGCTCAGCAAAACTGCATACCCAACTCTGGTAGTTGTGACACATTTGCTTATAACATTGTACTGAGTAATTAAAAACATTTAATCAAATTCAAACCGCAAAAAAATATCTATGAAATTTCCAATAAGAATTAGATTTTTTGTATTTCTTTTTACTTGGTTCAGCGCCAATATTCACAAAACTCCCCAACATTAAAACAATAACGAGATATTGAAAAACTTTCTGCATTTTTGGAACCTTTCCTACAACCACAAATTCATAAGTTGAGGCACAAACTTTGTCTGATGCGAAGAGTAGTGAAGATGAAACACTATTTAAAGTACGACTTTGTATTATAACTGAAGGAAAACAAATAAAGGAATTTTGCAACAAATGTAAATTGCAGGAAGCTAATAATAAACTTTATGGATGTATGCTTGATATTGGTTTAAGACAAATTTAATCTCATCAGGATATCTATTTACACGTTAGGTTTGATGGAAAAAATATCTTGCTTTGTTGTCTAGCTGTAATTGGGGAAAAGAATACGTAGTAGAATTTAATCAAATGCAAAGCGCTACTATTAATGACAACCGCATACTTTTGTAAGGTCCTGTGTTATCCTTAAACCTTCAGAGTAATATTATCGTCCGTTAAATTAAAATTCATGAATAAGTTAATACGGGAACCACTAGTGTATTTCATGGAAGTGATTTAATAAAAATTTTGCAAAAATATTTGCTATCATTATTTATATTTGACATGCAGAAGCCACATTTTTACTATATAGTTGTCTGTCGACCAGTCCGTCAACAACTGCCGAACATATTACACAAGTAATCAGGATGTATTTGAAAAACATGTAGCCAGCTTTATCTTCTTAATAAATTGAACTAACCAAATTAATTCTAACCAAAAGCATCTTTGTCAACTTCGAATTTCGTGGGCAACTTAAAAACGTTATTACAAAATTCAGTATTGCAAATCAGGGCAGTACTATTGAATTCCGAATCCAATTCCCGAAGGTTTCCAGTTTTCTCTAACTCGGCAAGTTCAGATTCATCCAGGTTTTCCGTATTTTCACACCCTGTCGTAATTTGGTTTCCAATTTCATTAGTCCATTCATAACAAACATTCCCATCGACACCTTCACATTTCACTTTTTGGGGTTCAGCAAACATACATATCCAATCATCCGGGCCGAATCCACACGTTTGCTTATAACATTGTGCTGAGTAATTAAATAATATGTTAATATAATTAGAATGGCAAATTTATAATTACCAAATATTTTTAAAAGAAAATTTGTTTCGTAATAGTTTAGTACTTGAATTAACGTCAATATTCAAAATACTTGCCAGCACTTTAGCAAAAATGAGATATTTTAACACTTTCTGTATACTTGTAGGCATTTTCACAATCACAAGTTTGTAAGAAGAAGGACAAAGTTTTCATTAAAGTAAAGTACGTCTTTATTTGGCACGGACAATTGTGAAAACAATTAAAGATTTTTTGACTACACGTTTTCTAAGTGCACGGTTTAGATTAATGCCAAATTTAGTCGCTTTTGGGACTCTGTTTACGCTTTATGATTGATTTTAATGTTTATAGCCAGCTTAATTGTGTAGCTGCAGTAGAGCAAAGACAATACAAAGCGGATTTTAATTAAATGATAGTGTTATTTTTAACCAAGATCACGGACCAAGTAAACGTTATTGCATCGACAATATCGTCGCAGCTGAAACCATCTACATGTTTTTTAAATGGTTTTAAATGTCAACTAATATATATGAAAGAAAAGGGAAGGTAGTTTAAAATAAGCGTTGAAAATTTATTCTGACAAAAAGAAACTTTGGTTAAAAATGCACAAAATATTACAAAAGTATATAATTTTGGATTTAGTTAAACAAATATGATTTTCTCAGTTATCTAAATAAGTTAAATTACATGTATTAATTTTATTTGCGTAAGAATTTAACAGGGCAATTAAAAAAAGAATCACCTCAAATATATTTGTGGCTGTTTAAACAAATGTTTTAAACAGCAATTAAATAGATGGATGATTTTACAATTGCTTATTATAAATATTAGCTTAACATTACAATTAAATTTATTGCAGTTAAACTAAAACTACGCACAAATTTACCCATTACAACTAGTCCTATTTTAACCCGTAACAAAAGCATCTTTGTCAATTTTGTATTTCGTGGGCAAAATAACGTTATTACAAAGTGCAGTGTTGCAAAACCTAGTAATAAGAGTAGCATTGTTGCCATCCGAATATGTTTGATTAACGCTTCCACTTTTTTCAAGCTCAGCAAGTTCAGCCGCATTGAGGCGTTCTTTTGGGGTACACCCTGCATTTATTACGGATGTACCGTACATGGCCTCGACACAAACGTCCCCATTGCTGCAATCCTCTTTTTCGGATTCTTCATGTACGCATGTCCACTCGGTCTTGATTCCACAATATTGCAAAACACATGTGGCTAAGTATTGAAAAAAAGTTTAAAACCTTCAAATAACTAATAAAAATTTACCAAAGTTTAAAATAGAATTCTTTGTAATTTAAAGCTGTTTACTTGATTCAACTTCAATAATCCAAATACTTGCTATCGTTATGGCAAGAACAAGATAAGTAAACACTTTCTGCATATTTGAAACTTTTTTTGCAACAACAAGTTTATTTGATGAGACTGATTGACTAATGTAATGTGAAGTGAACATGAGACATCAAGTGAAGTACCTCGTTATACTGTAACTAATGGAATACAATTGAATAAATTTTACAACAAATTCCATTGCAGGAAGGAAGCAATAAAGTTTTCTGATAAAACATTGCACCAAACGGAGCTTAAAAACAAACCAAATCGATTTAGGAAATCTATTTACGCTTTATGTTTACTTAAAATAATTATACTTAGCTTTTGTTGTCTAGCCGTAATCAAGCAAAAATATACCCAGCGGAATTCAATCAAATGCGTAGTGTTATATTTAACGAGTATCACATACCAGAAAAATCTGCTGTAGTGGTTACACTAAAAACGTAGCTGAAACAATGCACCAATCTAATATGGAATGTTTTTGGTGTCAATGAATAACGCTATGAAATTACGTAGGGTGACACTGTTTTGTTATTTAAATCTGTCATCTCTCATTAGTTATTATTGTGAACCAAGGCGTATGATTTATCAATAAGTTTGAAATTTTTATTGTCGCACTTTGGCTTGGGATTGAGTTACTGCGTATTACGTAATTTGTATTACGAGCTAAAAAAGAAGCATTTGCGGATAAACAAAACAGAAAATTTCTTGTGCTTTGAAGTGCTTTGGCGATAAAACAGCTCAAGTATTATATCTTTGATATTGGATTAGAAGACCATTCGACATGCCTCCGTTTATACATAAATACTTAATCAAAGATTTTGATGATTTTTAATCAATCGCGGTTAATCAATTACATAAAAAACAAATAATGAACACTCGTTATGGTATCTTGATACACTGTTGAATAATTTGGAGCCATTAAACTGCTAACAATAATTATGTAAAAATTGGCATTTATATAATTTCATCAATCAATTGTCAATAAATGTTTACGAATTGATAAACATCCGATAAAAACTGTTGTTTTGTTATAATATTACCTAAACTTATATAAATATAAACATCTTCATTTATTATTATTTTTCATTTAGTCTTTACCCCTATTAAAGATGTTTCTATTTACGGGGTTTGTGTACTTAACAAACCATTTTTATACATGCAATCTTTCACTGAAATGGAAGAAACGTCATTTCCTTTTTGGTACATACATTTGGGTTTTAAGTGTATGCATGTTCGCATAAAAAATTATGTTGAAGTACCTAAATTCGAAGAGTGCCAGAAACTGTACAAAAGAAAACCAAAACGTCATTGTGGACTCTTTCCGTCCACAGTTTTGTTAATGAATTATTTTCATTTTAAATTTTATACACAAATTTTTAAGTTGTGCCCAATTGTCCTAATTGCCAGTTTTTAAGGCACTACAAAAAGTGTACAGTTTCTCTAATGCATTGCGAGCGTAGTGGATATGTTACCTGACAGCTGCTGTAAGGAGACGGCGACAATCGAGGGAATACTAAACAGGATAGAATAATGAAACAGTCATTGAAAAGATATGTTTGGCTGAAAAATGCTTAGGTATCACCTTGAATTGATCCTTCGACAAGTTATCTTTGGGGATTGAATCAGGTGTTTTGACTAATTCCACTATATCGATCAGTGTAAAAAGTAAAGGAAGCTACATATCCTTTCAAGGTGCATCTATTTACTAACGTTGCTTATAAATGTTAAATGATCAAAGCAATACACCAGATGTCCCTTTTGGATATAATTTAACAAATGTGATTATTTTACTGTGTCGAACTAAATAATTTTAACTACATATATTCAGTTATTTACTTGCATCAAATTTGCGATGCAAATATCGCAATTTCTTATACTCAATGTGTTTTCTTTAGATTGTAATTTAAAAAACCAATTCATAATGTATTCTTTCAAAAAACTGACAGGACAAGAAAACATGGGTGAAAATTATTTATTTATTTTTCATGTGGTACGTAAATTAAAAATTACATTCAAATCAAAATATTTCTTTATTGATTTGAATACGCTTTTACGGACACTAAATCAACCCAAATATTACTACATTGATACTTTTTATAGTGTCATAATGGTCTCGTTTACTGTGAATTTCGAGGGATACTTAAAAACGTTATTGCAAAGAGCAGTGTTGCAATAAATCTTTTCGGAAATCCTTTCGGAACTTTTCCAGTGATACATTCCAGTTTTCTTCATCTCGCCTTGTTCATAATCACCTAGACCGTCATTTGAGTCACATCCAGCCGATATCTCAAACTCGTCATCCTTAAACTCACTACAAATGTCGCTAGTTTTATCGTCACAATCCTTTTTTAGCGGCTCAGCTAATTTGCAAATCCAATCTGTGTCCAATATACACCGCTGATAATAACATTGTACTGAAAAATAAAATAATTTATTAATAAAATTTAAAGACAAAATAATTATTTAACAAAATAAAATCTCTTTTGTTAAAGTATGACGTTTTACTGGATTCCACGCCAATATTCACAATACTAGTTAGCGTTAAAGCGGTAAAGAGATATTGAGTCACTTTCTGCATTTTTGATTTTTTTTGCAACCACAAGTTTATAAGATGAGATATTAGCTTTGGCTAATCTGAAGTGAAGTGATGGGAATCAATATAACTTTTACCACGCATGCCATTGTAGGAAGCTAATAATAAAGTTTTATGATGATATACTGTATAAGTTAGCTTAATGCCAAATTAGATCGCTTTAGGAAATCGTTTTAGATTAAAAGATTGATTTAATAGTTTATGGCTAGCTTTATATTCTGGCCATAATCAAGCAAGAACAATGCCCAGACGAAATTAATTAAATGAGTAGTTTTACTTTTAATGACGATTGGCAAACCTATTAGCCCTGATGAATCGTTTTCTGTAACGATGAAACTGAAACAATGTGACACATTTAGAAAATTAATATTGTAGTTGCCAACGAAAAAGACTTTCGATTAATATCACGTGGTATTTTACACTTAACAGATTTTAGACCAGAAAATAATTCGAAAGATCTGATCTATGCATGATTTATCAACGTTTAAGTTAGAGATTTCGATGATTTTGAATTGTGGGTAATAATTTCCATTTGAAACTGGCCTTTAAACCCGAAATTCAAATAGCTTGAAACTGATCTAAAAAATTGACCATACAAATTTGATTTTTGAAGTCCGGGTAAATGGTTTAAAGTTAACTGTTAAACTATCTCCCTAAGGACTAATAATAATGATAGGATTTCATAAATTTAAATAATTAAAATAAATTTAGCAGCGTAAGGTATAACGATTGCTTGTTTTTTTTCAATCTGAAGGAACAACTAGAATTTAATGAAAAAGTATTCGGCAAAATTTCGATTAGAAGTGTTTTCGTGTTTACAATTTATCATGTATACTTTAAACGATAACTTTGTACTAAAGGCTTCTAAATTATAAACCGACTTTGAATGTGTGGGATAAAACTAATTGAACCTAATTGACCAGAGTTCAAGTTAAAATATGTAATTAAGTTTATATGTAATTCACTGGTTTTTCAGATCAAATAAATCTATTGTTTTGAATACTTGTGGCAGTTTGGGCAAACTTTGTTTGGTTAAAAATAAATGTATGCAATACGTCATATTTGAAAGCCATACTTTACAGAGAAATGGTGGATCGTGATTGTGCTTGACTGATATTAAAACTTACTTAATGTAGAACCTCTCTTATAATTCATAATTAAAATGACCCGCATCAATAACTGTGTAGCCATAGAGATTTGTGGTTTGAGTCGTGTACGAAATAAAAAATCACTGAAGAAAGATACGTGAATTAAAACATGCATAACAAATTATATATTGCATGCATAATTTCAATTTGAACTTTTGAATTTTAATGAACCATATTTTTATTCGTTACAACAGATTTTCGTTAAATTATTTGTCAGCATTGTTTAAAAATTTGTTGACTTTAAACTTGAATTTAATTTTAAAACATTACCTTCCAGGTTCTCTCTCAAAATACCATTTGTCGACATTATAGGGTTTAGGGAATTCAAATTGGTTGTTACAAAGTGGAGTATTGCAGTAGAGGGCAGTCAAATTCATTTTATTTTTATTAAGTAAAAAATGATATCGAGCCTTTCCGGTTTTCTTCATATCAGTTGATTGTGGTTCAATCAGATCGGCTGTTGAAAAACAGCCACGTCCGAATTTGTCCGCCTCGTTATTTTCATAACAAATGTCGTCGTTATTTTCAATTTTACAGCTCATTATTTCTGACTCAGCTGCATGGCACTTCCATCCCGTTTCCAGCTTCATACAAAAATTATCATAGCACTGTACTGAGGGATAAAAATAATGTTTTGTTAAAAAACACAACTAACATAAGTTAAATGGAAGTCTTTAGAATAAAATTTAAAATTCTGTAAGGTGTTTGGAAATTTTTACATGATTCAACATGTAAATTCAGTTTACATACGAGCAAAAGAGTCAAGCCCGTAAATGTTTTAAACATTTTTACACATGACCATCTTCCACAGGAACTATTAAAAAGGGAAGTCAATTTTTTGGCTGTTTTCAATTAAATATATAGCTACTGTAATTGATTACAATATAAAATGAAAAATATGTGAACGTAATACTAACGTATAAAATCTAAAATATGTGTGGTATTTAAGTGTAAAATACGATTGAACCATTAAGTCAATCTGTTTTCATGCAATTAAAATTAATGTTCCTTTGTTGTTTTATTTATTGTCATAATATGTTTTACTAGAGTGTAGATAATTGCCACTAAAACGAGAGAGGGTATAACATGTTTCATTGTCTATAGACACAGTAAATATGTACTTACAAAACTTGTTGATGTTGGAAGATGAAGTGCTATGTTTTAGGGCAAATTGGTTATGTAAAAAAGCCTTCGTTTTAGTTGTAGTGTTTTATGGTTATAGAACATGGAACATGGTTATGCAAAGTTTTAGATGACTTGATGCAATGTTTTTGTCCCTAGTTGGCTCGACAGGTCAAAACTCTCACAAATATGTTTGTATTTGTGCAATGACCTAATTGACTGTTTGTTTGTAAAATTAGCACTATTAAATTTATCTTATTCATCATATTTAATAATTTTATACATCGTTCGAAGGATTATTCGAACATATCTTTTAAACATTAAATATCGTACATGTTAGGTAAAGGTTAAGCTGCAATCAGTGTAACTGTAATGTATCAAAGTACTATTTATCAACTTTGAAAACTTTAGGAAGATCGTATTTGTTGTTACAAAGTTGTGTGTTGCAGTACACACTTGGGCCCACTCTCCCAACTTCCTTATGCTCTTTTCGAGCCTCTCCAGTTTGGTCGACATCAGCTAATGATTCGTAGTCCAAGTCGTCCTTCATAAAACAACCTTTTTTAACGTCGTGTTCATACCTTTCTTCATAACAATATTCGTCATCTTCGCAGCTCTTTATTTGGACTTCAGCATAATGGCACTTCCACTCGGATGTAGTCTTTTGACAAGTTTGATCATAGCAATTCACTAAACAAATAAAAATAATTAGTTAAATTAAAATAAAATTTAAAATATTTTTTAGGCAAAAGTTTGTGTCAAAACCGTATTTTTACTTGATTCAACGCCCACGTTTAGGCTACATACAAGAAAAACACTAAAGATGGCAAACAAGTTGAGCATTTTTGAAACCTTTTAAATCAAAAAATGTTATAAAATCAATTTGATGAAAATGAAAAGTGAAATCTGTAAACAAATATTGACGTATATTCAAATAAAGCATAAAACAAACCTTGAAATTTGTATTGTATTTATTCTACAATTGTATTTTATTTTTATTTTATTTTTTTGCAAATCCACCTCTAAGTTTAAAAGTTTTTTTTAAAGTTAAAACTGAAATATATTACAAAGCTTTGCATCTATTTGCTATGTACTTTCTCAAAATGATTTGGATCGACAACGTGATCTTTAGGGAATTCCAATTGGTTGTTACAGAGCGGAGTGCTGCAGTACCAGACGGTCAAGTTTAATTTACCTTGAACCATCTTAAATTGATATTGACCATGTTTTTCAACTTCTTCTATTTCCTTGTCACGAAGGTCCTCCTTTCGAAAACAGCCTCGGATGAATTGCTTCGCGTCATTGTCTTCATGGCACATGTTAAAGTCATCGTCGGTATCACAGTTGTTGATTTCATCGGGACCAGCGGTACAACTCCATTGTCCTTTGATCTTGTCACAAAATGTGTTGTAACATTTTACTAAAATGAATAAAAAAACCAGATTAAAAATTCAAATAGGTATTTAAAATATTTATAATATTATAAGTTTATTTATTTACTGGATTTAACCATGACCACGCTCAGGCTGCATATCAACACAATTATAAAAACAGAATTAACTTTCAGCATGTTTTTAGCAGTTTTGAAACCGATTTGGGCGGAAACTATAATATTGTGAAATTTTAGATTTTATAAAACGTAAGTTTTGCTGCCGTCACTCAAACGACATATGTTTGTGTCTGGTAACCAATGGAAAACAAATGAAAAAACCCAAAACTTATGCTAATGCGCAAGCTAAGAAGATATTTTGTAGAACAATGCATTCTTAGTAATGCAGCATTTAATAGATCTAGTCATCCTGTTTTCGTTTTATGACCAAATAAAAATGTCTAATTGCCAGCTTTCCTTTGTTTTCTCAATTTTATGGTTTTTGTGATGATGAGCGTAAATGATGTCTACTAAACTGTGGAACTATATTGTTTCTGATTAAACAACATATTGTTATTTTAATGTGCCGGAATCATTGCATTTAAATACGAGTGTACACTGATATTTGAAGGACTCACACATTTCATAAATAAGTTAACAGATTTGAAACAACAATTGACAAAACACACTTAAGCTTGAAACTTATAAAACCAGCAACGCAGTTCGGACTTCAATTATTCATCAACGTATAATGAAATCGACTAAGATGTGTCTATTACACTGCTTTTCTCAATGCTTATTATGACAAAGATATAACCGCACATGGTCTCATATCTTTCGACAGGTTGTTGCATATTATATACCATCTGCATAGTTATTTTGTTGCCGATTACCTTTATCCTGGATGTGTCAAATATATGTATTTTTTAACAATAGCGTGGTTACCAACTTGCAATGTATTTCTTCATATTATTTTATTGTACCACATGCTATGATTTTATATTAATGAGGTAGCTAAAACAATGACAAAATCGATTAAATGCCGCTTTATAAGGATATTTATTATTCAACTAAAAAATCTTAGCTCTTGATAGCATTGATTCTGTGCATTTCATTTATTTTCCACTGGCCAACAGACACACATATTTACGTAATTTGATAGAAGGCAGTCAAACTTACGTTTGTACTAAAATTTCACAACATTACTGATTTCGAAAAAAATGACTTCAAACTTTCTAAAAAATATATGCCAAAATTCATTACCATTTTCATAATTGTGCTGATATGCAGCCTTAACGTGAATATAGTTAGATCAAGTATATAAATCATAATATTTATTAAAGTATAAATGTATGTTTTACTTAATCTCAAATATTATTGTAAATCCTAATAGTAGTTATTTGTTTAGCGAAACCCCCATAATATTTATATTATGAAATTTAAGTTGGAAATTTAAAACAAAATATACAACAATGCCTATCACGATGATGTAATAAAACTGGACGAGGGGTCACTTCAAGCGTGGCTATAATTAATTGAAATGTGCAATAATACACTGAAACGATCAACGTTTTTACGATCTTTTGCATCAAGTTTTTTATAGGGTAAAGTACAATTATTTTGTAAATAGTTCAGCTACTGCTGCGCTTTAGCTTTAACAACAAGGGCTATTGTACGATACATTATCATTTTTAATAGATTAGGGAATAACTTCCGGTCCACCTTCCCATAAAATCCCACTCTCAACACAATGGGACGGCACGATTTAAAAAAGCGCCTGGACCAAGGACAATGTCCAAATAACCGTTTCGATTTATAAATGCATGCTTTCGAAATATTGATGGGCATACTGCCCAACTCAAACAAGTAGCCAGATATTGTTCCAAATCCCAAAGTGCATACAACCAAAATTGCCACTGTCATTGAGTGCAAGCCGTGACGATAAGTAATCAAAATGAACGAACAAGTTATCATACAAAACGCTGATCCGTAATGAGCCAGTGGAAATATTATAGCTTGAAGGCACTCGTTGCATAATTTTTCTGTGATAAGAAGACATCTATAGTGCAAACCCACCAAATATTTGATATGATATGGCGATTTTCCATGTACGTAATCCAGCCGAAATCTAAAAAGTAATTAATTAAACTTTTCAAGATTAATTTTACCTGTTTTTTTAACAATTTCAAGGTTACCTGTAGTTTTTTAGAACGTGGTTTAAATGTGTAATTGCCACATATCCCAAAATTGATAGAAATGGCCCAACCATTCCAATGATCAGAAAGACAGAAAACTCAAAAATGGCTTGGAAGATTCGTTGATATAAAAAAGATGTGGAACATTCGATACTAAAAATTTGATAAACAGGCTTGTGAAAACATGGTGTTAACACTGGGAGCAATGGGAAGCCGATGTAAAACATAGTAATTGTTGACACAGTAACAATGCCTAAAAACAGGTGCAATTCCCAATCAACACGTTTCCCTTGATTTTCTCCAATAGTCAACCCCTTCGCTCTGGTATCTTCACAATGTATAATTATATTTAATAAATTTGTGACGGATTGTGGCTTGTACAGGATCCAAAATATATATGCTACTTTCCCCATTTTTATTGTTAACGCAGACCCGTGAAATAAAATGGACATTACTTGGCCCTCTCTTAAACTTAAAGCAGTTTCAAACAGGTTTTGTACTATTGAAATTATAATTATTAAATTCAATCAGTAAATTGGAGAGTTCTACGAACTACAGTCGTCCAAAGTTGGCCTGAAGGTACTGGAAGCTCTTTTTGTAAAATATTTGTAATATGATAAGGTCTTGCACGTCCAAAATATAAGTATATTTATCTATTAAAACGACGGAATGTGGAAACCCCAAAGTGAATACTTGGCTGCCAAAATATTTGTTCATCTATTAAAACGACGGAATGAGGAAACCCCAAAGAGAATATATTCTGCTGAAAAACCGAATGCTGCAGATACACAAGTTGATAAGAGAAACCATGGGGCTTATAAAACCGCACAAAATGAATTGAAACATAACGTTTCCCCATAACTTCAGGAAATATTCGATATTTTATTATATTTGTTATTTTGTATTATGCTTAAATTATCTCGAATTAATTCCAAGGCTAAAACGGGTTTTGACAACATTTCAGCAATGCAACTCACTATAATAAAAGCTTAGACTAAAAGTTTAGTAGCAATAGGAACTAAACCATTTAATATACATGTCGAAATGGAATCTTCTCCTTTATAATATAATGGTATGAAAAATCGGCCATCTGTGGGTGTCTAGATAAAATCATGACAATATATCTATAGACTTCTAAAGTCATTATTAAGACTATCATCATATTTAGATTATCATATAAGAATTAAGTTCAAATATTTCCTAAAAATGTTATACAAACTCTTAAATGTAAGATACTGCCGCACTCTAACATGCACACAAGTGAGTCACAGCTCAGGAGCACGTAAACTCTTGGTTTCCAAGTATACCTTGCAATAAAAATAATAAAAATGCGACATTGTAACCACCATAGCAACAAATCGTTTTCAGAATTGCTTTAATGTTACTGTTTTTCTAATAAAGACAATAAAACCATTCATCCTTCTTCCTTAGAAACACTTTCTATTCTTTTCGTTTCTCATGAAATCAATGCCGGTGTTCAATATTCATTCATTTCTATCAAATCGCTTTCAACATTCATGTTAATGCCATTCAAAGTGACAAAATTGTAATATCAAAAAATATGAGCAAGAAGCCATTTTAAATGTAACGTATAATTTAATTTAATTGCTTTTAAATACTTAATCTATCTTCACTCAATATATTTTCATTTAAATTTAATTTCTTTACATTTCAAGTCCTAAGGAGTTCAACATGTCCTTGTCGAAACCCTCAATCAGTAAAATGGAACCACAACCATCAACCAGCGCTGCAGCTACAAAACAGCTGGAAATCCTGGAAAACAAGTTGAGTAAATCCGAACAAGAGAAAAAGCGGATTCAAATCCTTGCAGCAATGATTTGTACCGGATGTCGTTGCGGTTGGCTTTGCTGTGATTGCAGCCTAGGTTGCATGAGTTGCAAACAGCGAAGCCGCTTTTGCTACTGCCAATATGCACAAGCAGGGTTACCAGGTGTACTTGTCAAGATTCCTTGTTTGATCTGTTCGGCTTCCAAGGAAGGCTGCACTTGCAACTTGGCATGGCACTGCAAGTGGTGCATAGTTTCTATCAATATGTGCAAACGTGGTGGATGTATTACCTGGCTACCAGATAGACGCTCTCCAGAGGCAGCTGCTTTTGTGGAAATTTTCAACAGAGAGGATAAAAGTGACGATGATGAGTCAGTCGTTGAAAATATGACTCTAAAAGCTGAAAGAAGCTCTGGTTTCACTTGGAATAGGAATTCCTCTCAAATGTCGTCTTGGAGTGTGGAATCAAGTGAACCAAGTGTGTATGCTAGCTCCACTACAGTGAGCAGCGTTAACAGTGGGGACAGCTATGGTAGTGGTGATGGCAAATCAGACTAATTTTTTTGCTCATTTGTTAAATCAAAGTAATAAATTGTTTTAGAAGATTAATACTTTGAAATAGTTTAACACCTGTAAACTAATGAGAGGTATTTTTATTGTCTTTTAAATAAACTTGAATATATTAATTGTATGTTTATGCGTTTTTGATTATGATAACATTTATTTACTTGCTAAATATTTATATTTACGCATACATTTCATCATCTACCGGCAAATCAACAAATTTGTAAATGAATTTATTTTAATTTTGCCATTATGCTTCTTACGCTGCCTGTTATAGTACACAAATAATGATACGAATCATGTTTGATGTGTTTTACAAAGAATTTTCTATTCTGACTTCTTGTAGCTTGTAGCTATGACAGCTTGTGCAAGAATGCACTTATTGATTTTACGTAAGATTTTATTTGATGACTCACAGGAAAAAATAACAAATGACTTAAGTTTTATATACCGGGCTTAGGACACAACAACAATTTAATTTCCAGAAAACCGGTTAGCTTGAATATTTACTGTTGCTTGTTTATGGTACAATTAAAAAGTGATCAACAGGTATATCCACACGTTGAGCAAAGCCAACTACCTTATTTATTATCCAACAAACGATTTTTTTTGAAAATCCGTAGTTTTTTCAAATCCATTTCTACAGCATCAAATAGTGGATCATGTTTGTTGGTAGCCAGAGCAGGTTTAAAAGCAGAAAGTGATGCTTTCAAACTTAAATTTGATTGTGGAGAAAATAGGTCAAAACATCAAGCTATGAGCCATATTGATCGGAGCTTTACACGTGACGTTCGTGTGGTATAATTGCAAAAGCTAACATTATTATCCACTATGTAAGTATAAGGAATAGTCTACAAGCATTAAGGTAAACGAGTTCTTTCAAAGATTAATTGTTTTTCTAAAAATAATTAATGTTACAGCTTGACATAATCATTGCTCTACTTAATTACTTATCTTAAGCGTGCCACAGCAAGAAAACAAGTTAGCTAAGGCGAGTTAAGCGACACCTGTGTCTTCTGATGATTTGTTGTGTAAAGCCAAGTAAACACGTAAGGATTTTAAATTTATGTTCCTTTTTCTTGTTCGCTTTTCAGTTTAAAAGGAATGCTTAACTTAAGCGTGTCAGTGACATTTATAGATCCAAAAGCGAAAGCCTTCGTTTTCTTATCGTGAAATGGGGACCAGAATAAGAAAACTATTCTCCTTAGAGTTTTTCTATTGTTGTGTAATGATAGGGAGCATTGGCAATTATTTTACAATGGCGACTGAAAATGAACTATTAAGAAGAGACCTTACCAAGCAAGTTAGCATATTCAATGCATTTGCAGGCTGCACTATTCGTGTTATCAATTTTAGAGGGTTCAATATTGACTTTCAAGTAGTAACCCAACC
>JAQFZG010001765.1:0-19406 GCA_034695465.1 Entomobrya nicoleti
AGTATACCATACACAAAAAATATTTGGAAAACCGCAACAGATTGAAACCAAATATAGAAAAAGTTATACCAAATTGGTCCACCAGTATCCTTCCCAGACAAAAATATAATTGTGTTGTATAGAGTCGCTGTTTGTATTGCAATCAAGCTTGGAATAGTGCAGCCAATCTGAATCTGGGAAAAGTTTTGCCGATATTAAATCGACAGGATTTGGAGTTGCCGGTACAATAATGTGAGCTTCCTTATTTGTGGGATGGAGTCCTTGTGTGTGTTACAGAGCTTTCTAAATAAAACAATTAGACAATATTTAACTCATTAAATTTACACAAACTTTCAAATATGCTTTAAAATGTCTTACTTTCCAAACTCCACAGTAAAGACTCGAAAACAGTTCCCTTCCACAATGAATGCCAGAGACATGTAAAGATAGGCCACAAGCAAAATGCTCCACTGCATATACGAAGCCACTGAAATTAGTAGCTTTGTCAGAACCTCTTCTAGACTCCATGTAGGCGGAAGGTAGTATCCAGGTTTATCATCCTCACACTGACTGCTCAGCCAATATCCCACATATGTAGGCATACATGGATTTCGAATTATGTCAAGAGCGTATACCATTGGACCAAATATTGCACTAACCGTCATCATATACATCATCCCTTTAAGAAACAAGTCAGCTTTAGTCGACTTTTGTTTAAATTCCTGTTTTTTGTTTTCAAAATCCTTTGAAAAGTTTTTTTCCAATTGAATGAATCCATTGAAATGATGAACAACGCTGGGAAGCTTTGTGCAATTGGGAAAATGACAAGAAAGGGTTAGAAAACCAGTAGCAATGGTCATTATACTGTGTGTAATGGCCATTAGTGAAGCGGACTCGTATACACTCAGGAATTGAATCAGGCCCAAAATTACATACAAAAATGCCACGACCACCCGAAAACCTTGGAGGTAGAGCTTTTTCCGGGTTTTCATTTCGAGTTGATTGAGGGTCTCATTCCACTTGAATGGGAGGGCACCGCACCAATCAGAAAAGCGTAAATTAATTCTGACGCAATTCAGAAAACCTCTAGTTCCAAGTAGTTTCATTGTTAAGTTAGAAAGGATGGAATTCTACAAATACAACTTTAGAAATAAATTGACGGAGAAGTTAACAGATAAATCTGTGTAGATACTTTTTCCGACAAACTGAAGAAAAACACTCCTCGCTCTTTGACGTCTTTTCAATAACAAAGAATCAAAAAAGGTCAAGCGCGTGTTTTAGTGTGAATAAAAAGATTAAAAACCCAATTTATTATTTACCTATCTAATGGATTTAATATGTTTGTCAAATGTCGATTATGATGTAATACTTTATATCTTTGGTTTTGGCATTTGAAAGCTTGAAGACTTATTTATATTTTAGTATTTGTTACTTCATGCTTGTCTGAATTGAATACAGCATTAGGCATTCCAAGAAAAAATACCAGTAGCAAAAACTATGTTATGAAACGACGACTTGAAATATTTGTTTTTTGATTGTCTTGCTCACGACGTATTAACTATAATTTATTTTGTCTGAGACTGTTTTTTGATAGATAAGTGGTCATTACATAAGCGATTTTATGCTTCATTTTAGATATCTTCCTTCTGTTTAAATAAAATTGTTAAAGGCTCATTAGACTTTTGAATGATCTTTTAAATATTAAGTGATTCATGAATTAAGTAGTATTTGGTTTGCGCGTGTGGAATTTTTTTATATTAACCTCAAAAAACGATTATTACATAAAAAGCATTTCTTCATGTTGGTTAAAGCAACTTAATAATTATTATGTTCAAGCGATCTAAAACCAATTCTTGTAATACTGTATCAAATAAGTTGTTTTTGAATAAACCGTTCGGCAATAGTTTGGTAGTAACTTATTATGTCTGCGAACTTTCTAAAGATAGACAAAAACCTCTCTTTGCTCACTCACAATTTACATACAAGATATTGTGCGACATTACGGGATTAAGCAAACGCGACAACATAACTTACCAAAAGTAAAACTGAAACTTTGAATAAGACTTGGCTTGTTAAATATTTAGGCTCGATACAGACAGTGACACGAGAAACCGACTAAAGTGCAATTAATAAATAAACAACAAGTTAAACATTCATTTCATCTAGCGCGTGTAATCAATCAACTTTTCGGCTTTGAGGCTTAGCGAGGAAAATCATGTAGAAATAGTACAAAGTTAAACGGTCCCAACCCTAAATAACCTTTGTGAAATCTAAGAATGCCTTTTCAAAACTGGTTGGCTGAAATGTAAATGAACCGGAGGTCTTTAATCAAAAATCCTCGTTGATTTTTTAACGAACAATTTTTTGACACTTGAGTTGAACTAAAGTATCACTTAACAGTAAAAAATTATAATCTTAAACTGTTTCTTGCTACGAAAAGAGAGGGTTATTTCAAGCGCGCAAACGAAAATTATGTTTTGTCAAGTTATTACCGTCGCAGGTTTAAAATCAACATCTATAATCGAGCGTTCATACATTTTATGTGTTTTATTAAAAAATCCACAATATTAATTCAATTTTGTTAGATGTAAGTAATTAGAACTTTAAACGGGGGTCGAATAATTGTGAGAACTTTTGGGGGTTACCTAGTTAAAATGTTGGACTTTTTGCCTATTTTTTGCAAAAAAATAAAGCATACTTGAGGGAAACCTTTGCCATAAATCAAACAGGTTAAAACGTTTAAATTTAAATTGCTAAAAACAACATCTTACGATTTTTTCGAGGATGATTATGATTTTTTTGATAACTATTTTTTTACATTGAAACCAATGTTTGATTATTTAGCATGTGAAGCTAGAGTTCAAACATTTATGAAAACGATACCATATGTACCTTACATTGTAAAAACAACCATACAATATCCACATTTTATTGGCATTTGTGCCTAAAATTTCGATGTTTTAATTAGATTTGAAATATCATTTGAGAATGTTAAGAACAAGTACCTTAATATTTAGTTATATTTGAAAGTTTACTGTAATAAGCGCATTAGGAACTTAAATAGTACAAGTAGTGTTAATATGTTATGGACGAGTTAAGATATGATATAACATAGTAGTATTATGTGTATACACCAACCATATTCTTAAGGCTATAACACCACATTGTATTTTTCTACTAACTAACCACTCGATTAAGCATAAAAACTTCGCTGTGGTAGTAATAAAAACATTAAAGTTTACCGATATCTTTGTTCTTAACTTATTTATGTAATCCAAAACGTAGTTTGATTAGTTGGATCTAAATACAACAGTTGATTTGCCTGTTATCTGATTGCAGTAAGAATTTACAGGAAAAATATATTTCAACTTATGGACCATCCACAGTGGTACCAGAACAAACAAGAATTTCAGCGCCTTAAATATATATCCGTGTAACTCAACAATCATAGAAATTAGACCCACCGATATTCCACCAAGTAGCATAAAAAATAATATTTGAATATTCCCAGTTATACTTGGTTTCACAGGTGGTGGATTTTCTGTCTGAGGTACTATGTCTGTCCTGTTAATTAAATTTGACCACCATTCCAACAAACCCGAGCCTGAAATCATAGACGCTCTTTGAATCAAAGACGCAGTAACCGAACCTTTGAAATTGAAATTAAAGTAAGGTTTAAAATACGAACTTATGCCAACATCTGAGTGTTTTCCGGACTGATGAAGCATTCGATTCAATTGTCGAGCTCGATAATCTGGCAAAAGCCAAGCTGTTTTGTTGCATTTATTTAACTCGCTCGCAATGAACTTTTCTTGCTTGTCCCAAAAACTTGCTGCTGCTGTTTCAACCGACTTTCGAACATTTTCCAAATTTATAAGATCCAATTGTACTAACGGGTCTAATACTTTAAAAGGCTCAACAATAATGTCGTGCAATCCCAAATGCGGTTTTGAGTTTTTTGAAAGATATGATCCCAAGCTTATTTCCTTTTCCATTAATTGATCAGGTGCGTCCGAGGCCCATGATTTGTAAAAGTTTATCTCAGTAGCGGATATAAACATTATGTCTTTTTTATCTGTGTAAACTACAAGTTGTTCACTATCGAAATAAACATCTAAAACTGCCGCAGTTGGAAGCAAAACACTTTTCAAGTATTGTACATTATACTGAATTATACCCAGCTTACTGTACACATTGTAGCCATGCCTTAAAAGCTCATCTATTGTGCTAAACTGCAATGGGCTCTTAGGTAACACAATATTATACACGTAATTACTTTTAAAAGCATTACTTATCACTAATCCTGCTAAAAGCGTTCCCGTAATCAAGAACCGAAATGGTTTTAATTTCATATACCTTTCCGGAAATGGATCACTTTGCTCAAGTAATAATTTAATTAGGCATAGAATGTTGTCCAAAACATTCAGCGTGAATAGTCTTCCAAGTAGTAGATTCATTGTAACTGTTAGTAATACCAAAACAGCTAGGATCCACTTCCATACATAATTTTCGTAAACGGATACAAACTCCTCGAATTGTAAAGATTCAAGTCCTCTCACACCACAACTCACAAACCGAAGGGATCCAAACTAATTTTCAAAACTTAAGCCTACATTTCGATCATCAAAAATGGACGCATCAAGGCTTCCCACTCTGATCAGCAAATTTATTTCACATTTTTCAAAACAGGCAATATCGTAAATTGGTCCCTGTTTTGTAGTAATGTTACCAAGCAAATGTTTCAGTACAGATGTAGAGGCAATTGCAAGAATTTGTACATTATCCGAATATTTATTCTTCATTTTATGGAAATGTTTTAATGGCATCAATATTGCTTCAGGTTCGTGCTCCTCCATATAAGGTATCTGAACGCATAAACTAAATTGGCTGTGGGCATTTCTACAATCAAACTGTCCAGGATACACGTGATTTACAAAGGTTCTTTCAACGAATGTGAAATAATTAAATGATGGTGTGTTTTCCTGCAAATATGTGGATAATATTAGTGTCGGACAATTTGTACAATAATTAATAATCCTCAAATCTGAAACGTTGCAATGTCTTGGGAATAAATTTGAAATTTTGTTTACATGACAGATAACTTGTCCAGTCAGGTGAACATTGTTTTGTGAAGTATAATCAATCTTAAACAATCCAGAAGTACCATAACTATTCAATTTAGAGTTGGATATCCAGTTGAGCAAATGACCTGATTTATAATCGGTTGCATTTTTAAAGTCCAGAAAAATGTAAACCTTTGGTCGGGAACTTGGCATTATTTTGAATCCATCGTTAAACCAAAAACTGTAGTTGTATCGAAATAATCCTGGGAAATTAGAATTTTTAAGCAACAAGTTGGGCATTAAAAGGTTAACTTGAATTTCACATTGCCATGGTCTAGACTTTAAAAGGAAGACCTCGTGAATTAAGTCAACACAGAAGGCATCGTTATACTCGTTTGCTGTAAGTGGATAATAAAAGCCTGATATTGGGCAGTTGTGGTATATGCCTTGTTCTAAATAATGTTCGGAAAAGGTAATATTTTTAAACGATTGTTTACGAGGCAGTAGCACTGGGTCAAAATGCGTGGAGTCCATGCCATCCAAAATATGTTTTCTGTGGCTAAAAGCTAATTCGAGTTTTCGAAGCATTAAAGGAATCTCGTCTGCTTGTATGAAATCCACACTTTGCCAGTTGTCAGTTACAAGTAAACAGTTTTCAGTTCTAAATTTCTCAAGTAGCGTAATTTGTAATGCCATGGGTGTAATCTGTTATTGTTGCGTATTTTGATACTTTTCTTTCATTTCGTGATAAGTTTCGTGCGGGTTTACTCCACGACTATCTGATACGTCTGGAAAGTCTTCTGGACGGGCGTCATTTATTGATATAAATCGGAAATTATATTGCGATTTATTATCAATAAGAGCTGCTTGAGTTGATTTGAAAACGGAAAAAAGCGCTGAGGCCCGCAAAATAATAGCTGATGTAAATACTCTCATTTTAATAGTAGCATACTTTTAATTTGTTATACCGGCAGTGTTTGCATTTTTTTAGAACAAATATCACTATCGCAACCAATTATATTTGCAAATTATATGAACTATTATACGGTGGTGATATTTAATTCTGCAAATGTATTTATTATTGGCAAATTTAAACTATTTTATCAGTCTGTTCAAATTTCAAAGTCTTCGATCCGTTCTTCGAAAAAGGCCAGCATACCTTTAAAACAATTCGTTTAGTGGGAATATTCCTAAAAAATTTGAAAATATTTACGAATAATTTTTTGTGTTTAAAGAAGCATTGCAGCCATTTCTTGTTCTAATGAAATAATCAACTTTTATGGCCGCACAGCTCACAGGAGCCACTTAACTAGAACGTTTTATATTTTAACAACTTTAAATTAATATAATGGATTGGTCTTACGAAAGTGCGCCACATCTTGCACTTATTTTCTTTGGTGTTATTGATTTTAAACGTTATGTCAACAACTTGTAGTTTATGTTAGGCAAATGCAAGTTATAACGACGAAGATGTTGCTTTAAAAGCATTTCGTGATATCACAAGTTAATAGAGCAATGTATGCAGCAATTTTATATTATTATAATTTATAATATATAATAAACATCATAAAAATAATATCTTGGAGGCCTACGAGAGCAGAGAGTAGTTTTTTCTAAAACAGCATCTACAAATGACAATGATGTTTATAATTTTTACACTTTGCTCGTATGATAAATAATCTGACCATACTCGTACGATCATATGCTTTATTCACCAGCATAAAAGAATTCTTACGAAACTGACATTTTAATTAATTAAAAGTTTTATATTACTTTTCAATTCTGCACCAGTTGTCTTAGGGTACTTAACAATTTGGGTATTTAAGTAACTTAAATATAACCATGTAAAACATTTTTTGAAAATTCTACACCAATTTTCTCATTTTTTCTCATTTTGTCAACATGGAAAAACGAGATAATTCAAGATGATTCATATGTTGAAAATTCAAAATAACATAAGCGAATTTAGCAAATTAGCAGAAATAATTAATAAATATGATTTCAATGGCAAGGATTTAACACCCACTCAACTCTGTCTTTACGAAAAAAGTAAACTAAAACAGACAGGCATATGGGGTGATCACGTTTGGGATAATTGTGCCAAAGAAATGTTTCAGAAAATTATAAACTGCATTTCTCATTTATGCCGGGAATACACCTCAACTGCATTTTGGAAGTACGACCTGTCTTTTATAAATAGGTGTTACTTTTGTAGTCCTTACAGAGCTGAAGTTTTTGGATTGAAATATTTTATAGTATATTTGCCAGAAAAACAAAAAAGTACATTTGCTCTAGTTTCCCCATTTTCATTTGGAGGCAGACTAATTGTAATATTTAGTTGTTATATGGTATGTTTTATGCTGTGGATTTCACAAGCAAACTTTCCCATATTTTTGGTCCATCACGGTTTTCATTGAACAAAATGATGACAAAGTGAATAGTGGTAATGCAAGTGTGGTTCTTACTTGGCTATTTGGATGTTTGATACCACGAAATGCATACACATCAGACTTATTCACTTACATGACGGTCGCGATAACCACATCAGATTTGCCGAAGTCTTTTGAGGACTCATTGAATAGCAACACGATTTTGCTGTCGTCCTTTGCAAAAGATTTAATACTTGGGGTTTACGCAACAAATGTATTACGTGAGGAATTGCCATTTTCAAATGAAGACACCACAACTTAGGAACAAAGTAATATTATGGTAAAAGCTGATCGTGCAGAACGTTTACAATATTACAATGATATCGTGTCAGAACCTGAATCATTTCAAAATTTGAGGATAAACTCATTTGGTCTCCCAGAGTTGTGTGTCATTGAAAATTTTGCGAATATTAGACACGAAAGTTGTGTTGACTTACCAACTTTGCGTACCTCATTTTATCAGGCCCAACGGATTACGAATATTAATTTTCGCATTTAGTCAGAAAGTTTTTACTTCTCTTGAGTAGTTTTGGGGTTGATATACAAGATAATAATGAGCTGCCATTGTTTCATTTTTCAAATGCCTTTTGTACTACATCGGATAATTGTTTTAGGTTTAAATTTGAAAAGGTTTTAGCTGCAATAGTTGAATCAGGAATCGATGTACTGCAGAAGATATGGTCAAGACATCAGAAGGTATGTAAACATGTATGCTAGCATTTATCAAAACCAGGATGTTGGAAACGGCATTAAATTTATTAATAGTAACATAAGTAATAGCAAGTTAAACTTTTATGTATCGATATGGTTGAAGAATAACTGTTTTATGCATTATTTTAAAGAAAAATGTGATATGAAAACTAGCGAAAATGTTGAAATTCCTGTTAAAGTAATGGACCTATTGGGCGTCTGTGTAGTAAGGTTTAGGTTGTTGGTGACATCGTCTTTTGTTCTAATTTACGAATGTAGTAAATGTAGAGAAACTAGTAAAACCACGCTTGGTTACATGACATAAATAGTTGATGAAACGGACACTTTTATTTGTAGTTTACCTAAACTAAGTAGATCAAACTAATGCTGTTATGGGTTCCTTATCATCGACTATAGCGACGTGGTCTTCTTGGCGGACTACTGGTGCGTATTTGTAATTTTTTACAATAATTAGCGTTTGGACTTGTTCGATTTAGAACACCTTTATGTTACTTCTTTGGAATACGGCTTAAGGTATCAGAGGATGTCCAAACTAAGGATACGGAGATGATGAAGGAACTCAAGACAAAAGGTGCTAATATTCTGGAATAATTTTTGGACGTGTTGTATAATTAAAGTGGGTTTTGAATAATGACCAGTCGACTTTCTTGATATTCGTGTTTCGATTCCATCTGGAATTTTTTGAATTTTTATAGAAAGATGTAAAAGATATGTTTAGGTTAGTGCTGCAGTATCTCCACGGCAATTTTTTAAAGTGTTTTACTTTGTCGTTTTATAAATTTGTACAATTACAATAATTACTATACTCACATCAAATTTATTGCTTAGCTAAATACCTGTGATTTAAACACTTATTTTAATTCACATTAGAGTACCTGATGGGACAATGGTCTTTTATTGGAAGCGTGTCGAAGTTTTAATTTCCATCAGTAAAATTAACCAAATAAAATTAATATATTTGCTCAGAACAACAACGGGAAGAGAAAAGTCAAGTATAATATAAACTAGAAGTTATTTAATTAAAGTTGCTTGTTGGATGCAATAACAAAGCCTTACAAAATTAAGTCAATATCTCCTGCTTTTTTGCAAGCACTAAAAGGTATTAGATCAACAACAATGTTTTTATAAATTCAGAAGACCAAATTACATATTTTGATTAAAAAAGTTAGTGCATATTTACCAACCATTGTTGTTTGAGAAACAACATCCCAACATTGTTGTTTTGTTCCATCGTGGTATTCGTGGTGAATGTTTGTACACGTCAAACGTTATGATTGTAATTAAATTTCTATTAAATATATTTTAATCTATTAAATTGAATTATTTGAAGACGTAATCAAAATCAAATTTATTAAAATAATAAAAGTACCTTGCACTTTTATAACCAAGCTCATATATATATGCTTGAGTTTTTAGCAAAGTTATGTCGCAACTTTTCTACTTGTTTGCTTGATTAATATTTATGAAAGTAAGTTTCAATAAATATTGCTCCAAGTTCTCAGAAATGTTGTTCTTATATTTTCTTGATATTGTTACATTAGTTAGTTTTAACATACAGCAAATATATTGCTACGTCGAAAGTTATGATTTGACTACCAAATTACTGAACTCTATTTCACCATTTGACCTTAAAAAAGCAGAATTCAAATCCTTGGAAAACATCGAAAAGAAACGTATCACGTCTTACGTAAAATCACAAGGAAAAATAACCAAATACAATCGTCGGTCACTTAATTTAAATTTATTGCCAATAGAAAAACTGGCAGAGCGTAACTGCCTCATAGTAGCGAATAATTTTCCGGGAATGGATATAACGTCTTCTTTCTCATTGCCTTTAATTCTCAGAAGATTTGAGCTCGCGATATTTTGGATCAAGTACAATGTAACAGGTGCCAGAACAGGAATTTTTCAAAAGATGAATTTTGTGTGGACAATGCTCAGTATGATACAAAATTTAAACGGAAAGTTTTCAGTCGAAAGTGAAAAGAATAAAAGGACGTGGCCAATAAATTGTCCATATTCAAAGCTCTTTAAATCATTCACCACACACATGTATTCAAGTTTTTGTGTGGGAATAAATGACACACTGTTTGCATTAGTTTCGAAGCCTTGGCAGTGCCAAATTCAAATAGATTTGCTTATGCCAGAAAATGTGTTTAAATTTGGGAAATATACAGAAATATTCGATTTGTCTGCAATAGCAACGATTGCAGTGGGGAAGAGCTCAATGATAACCTATAAAATACTTGTGAACTTTAAACCAGCATTTAAAAAACATGATAATTCGTTATTATTCTGGATTTCGAAATACACTGATTCTCAGCCAACCAAAATAATCTTGGATATTTACGTGACTGCACACATATTCTGCTTCTGCAGAAAGAGCAATAAAGCATTTGATGAATATAAATGTCGTATTAAAAACATTTATTATATTGCGCCTTGTTATATATGTCATGGTTTTTTTCGAGCCACCAAGTTAAATTATGCCACTTTATCACTAAGGCACATTGAGTTGCTAGACAGTAATAGAGAAAAAGAATTGTTTCCGGGTTGGATGGAAACCTTTGCCTGGTCTGATGCAACGTTTAGTGTAGAAACACAAATATCGGAATTCATTGAAAAGGAACAGATCATGTTAAAAAATCCGCTCCAACATTTTCAGAAAATAAAAGCGATAGACCCAGATCCTATACGTCTGCTTGCCTTTGCGTACGCATCAATTTTTAGCTTTTGTTTGGGCAATATTACTTACGTAAGTACTAAGGAACGTAACGCACTTTTTCCGAACACAAATAGGCCATTTTTCGAGAGGTCAGGATACTTAGAGGAAGCTCCATACGAACTAGAACATGCAACATTTAAAGTGCAAAACCGACTAAGTGCGCTTAGATTTGTTAGTTGTGGACACAGAGGATTAAAATCATTTCCGATTCTACAATTCCTTTCCGTTTTTGATCATGACGTCTGGAAATTGATAGTATTTGCAATTTTTACACTATCGGTTTGTATTGTTTACCTATTTGGCAAATCGTGGAAATATGTATCGAATTCTGGTGTGTGGTGCATTTTCAAGGTTTTATTGGTACAAGGTGATCCTTATCCAGCAAATATGATCGCTATAAAAAGTTTAAGATTTGTTATTTGCGGAACGCTTTTAGCAGGTGTGGTCATAAGTAATGCATTTAAGAGCACAAACGTGTACAATATCGTAAAACCAAGACAACAGCTTCCATTTCAAAATATTTCTGAATTGATTACGTACAAATATTCAATTTTTAGCAGGTTTTCTGATTTTCGCTATGAATATCCTAATGATAACTTAGACAAACAAGTCAACAAATACTATATTAATATAGGCACAAAACATGGATTTAGCGTTGAAGGCTACTCAGAGATGTATATAAATTGGCAAAAACGTGTAAATAATCTGGAGGACCGGTTACTTGAGACTACTTTCAATGCATCAACCATACATTCTGATATCCCAAGACTACTAATAGAACCATTTGATTTTTGGGAACAGCTTATTGGTGCTGGTATATTTACAAAGTTGCGTAAAAGAACGCTTCGCGGCTATAAAAACAAAGCTTTCGAATATTACTTCTGGAAAAAACAAGAGAAATTAATTTTGAATGATTTAACAAAATGCAACAAATCAGCATGGATATTGCCGGAATACTTAGGACATCAAATGTCAAGAGCGGTAAATAAATTAGGGAAACATTCAGACGTTGGAATTAATGCTCTCACTGAGCCACATCTTGGTTTCATGTATAAAGGTTTAGTGCCCATTTCAATTTACAAAAGGTGTTCATGGGTTATCAGCACAAACTTGTTTGAGTGGTGGCAAAGGTTAATCAACAAGACCCATTTAGTACATGTAAACTCTAATGAGCCTCCGCCAAAACCCAACATGAAGGGTAATATTCAGCTCATATTTTTTCTGCTGGGGGGAGGTCTTGTGTTTGCAACAAGTTGTGTGGTTGTAGAACTTCGACGAATCATTTACAATTTTATTAGAAGAAGCATTATTGCTTTATATAAAATTTTAAAGCTAACCGTAAAAACTACTACTCAGAAAATATGCCAGATTTTAAGACAGTTTAACGGTGTGAAATATTTCATTGGCAACCGTAATTAGTCACGTTATATTATAACAACTGAGAAAACTATACTTAGATTATTTTTAGAACCCAATGCTTCAATACTAGGAAGGCACAAGCAACCGGAGTGAATTTTGTGATTAGTCGCTTGGAGAATTAGTTTAAAAAATTGCACCCTTTTACCAACTTGCCACCCAAAAATGCGGGATACTGCCACTGGTTTGCCATAATACTTCTAGACTATTATCATTTACTTCCCATAGGAACCACCATTCCTCGAGTTTTGACAAGGAACATAAAGCAATGAAGTTTACTAACCGTTCGTCCACTTTGCTCGAAAAGTACTAATAGTTGAATAAGTTTTAGGTATATGAAAGATAATTTTGAACGTTTTGTTCTAGAAGTATCTAATAGTCACAAAAATATAAATGTCGGATAAAGTTGATGCCAAATAATATTTTTCTACAAACTATTTTGGTTTATTTCATTTGTCTAAAAACTGGTTTCACTTCTTTCGTGTTTTCAAATGCAACTGATAGACAGAAGTATTTAGTATTGCGTTCTAATCATGTTTTTCGTTTGTTATAATGTGTATTTCTCTTCCACTAGTCACCTACTAACATATGTGGCAATACAAGTTTCTTAAATGTGTTTTTGTTTTCAGCTTCCGGCTACCACATTTCTACATATAAAATACAGATTTTTGGTGTCACCTTCAATATACTTATGGAAGTAATTTTTGAAAACAGCGTACTACAAAACTATACTTTTTAATACGATTTTTAATTTTTCATATTTTTTATCATATAATACATTGCACAACTACTAATACCACGAAATATTTATAAAAGCATTCAATAATAATTAAGTAATGCGCCCTTAAAGTATTGCGTAAAATAAGAACACTATCCCTTGTGGTGCTTACTATTATAGTCATAATGTCGGACTTGTTGCAATGTTGGCTGGTTGAGGTACTGGCGTGATCGGCTCCGGTTGCAATTTCGCGGCGATGCTGTTTATTCCGGCGTCCAGAGATGCGAAAGAGACGCCTGTGATGACAGCGGTGGCCACTTTTTCACTACAGCTCCGGCCTTCGGACCCAATGGCTTTATATTTGTCGATAGGCGCATACCGAACAGGATTGCTTCCAGGAATATCTTTCTAAAATATGTAAATTTATATTATAAACGTATATTTACCAAGAAACCATAAAATTAATCTACTAAATTTAATTTAGATACAAATATTTCTTCCGTTCTTTACCTTCGACATGGTGCAAAAATTATTACACTCTCTTTTACTTAATATCAGACTACTAAAAAACTTGTCACTTAATTTTCGTCAACGAGAGCAAACTGTCAAGGTCTTGGGCGAACTGTCAAGCGTACTACATTGTCTAGAATATCGCTGTAAAGATTGCCAAGAAAGGAAACTTGATTTATATGTTTCTGCGACAATCCTTTATCATACAATTATTCAATTCAGCTCAAATACATGCGAGTTAATATAAGCATTGAGAGCGTGAATGGTATTAGCTTTCTAATTCATTCAGTAGTACTGTGCTTGCTTCATCTAAAAACACATGACTGTTGTTAAAACCAAGTAAATTACAGCCAACTACGTCAAGATCCCCAGAAAATAAAAGATGTAGAGAAGAAGAAGAATCACCGACTAAATCTGATACTAAAAACCTAGACTCAACAACAAGGACAAAAAAGACACATAAGAAACCCAGTGCTTAGATTCCAAAAATACATCATTTAAATCAGCAGATTCTGACCTAGCATGAAATTAGGAACATTAAATGCCACTGACCTGGCAAACGTAAAGGGCCTTGTCACTAAGGTGCTCGACAACTAACCTGATCCAAAAATCGATGGTTTGATGAAGCGACTAGACAAAATAGAATTTTTCATGGATAAGATGGAGCGGTCCAAGAACCTGAGGAATTTTGGTATCCCGGAAAGTAACACAGAAACTACCAGGAACAGGAGACTTGGAGGTTAGGCTCAGCACTTGATAACCACCACATACATGCATACATAACACATATAAAGAAAGTAAATGTCTTTGTTTAGCTTGAATGAGAATGTATGCAAAACTGCATGAGTTCAAATGTAAATAACATAAATCAAAAATAGCTAGTTATACTATGTAAACTGCGATTTAAAAAATTCACAAGATGAAATCCACTTAATGCATGAATATGGGTATACTACCGTGGAATACTGTTGATACAGGGGTGGAGTAGAGTATTATTCATAATTGTACAAATTTGTATAACGAAGCTGTAAATCACTTTTAAAAATTGTCATGCAATGACTACAGAACTAACTTTAATATACTTTTTACATCATCACATAAAAATATGTGATTAAAAATATTCCAGACGGAAATGGAACAATAATATCAAAGAACTCGAATGGTCGTTTAGATTTGTCGTCTTTAAAGACTTACTTAATCTATGCAACACATTAAAAAATATTCCAGAATACATCAGTTCAGTAAAATTTCTAACTTGTGGTGCCTAGGTTTTTCGAAACAATTATTTTGTCTTCACTTAACAAAACACGGTGTTTGAAGCCACCGTTTTTAAACGAAATTTTATTTAAAACTCCATCAAAGATTTGTTAAAAACATAAATAGATTTGTGTCAGTAAATGGCTAAATATGATCATTAATTTATAATATCTGTAAAGCAACACATGTTTTAACTTTCTTTTTGCAAATTTGATAACAAAACTTTTTTGGAATAAAAAATGCATCCAGAATTTCAGTTTAAAACATCTAAAGAGAAATCAACTTGGTTCATAAGAACCTTTAATTTTCGACAGATATACACTTTTTTCTACCGTTGCATTAATGATCAAATTTTAAGTCTAAAAAAATGGTTTTGAACTAGGAAGCTTTTGCAGCTACGCATTTCCTTCAGCTGGAAAATTTTCTCATCGTTGTCGCCACTGGAAACACAGGATCCTAAATATAGGCTTTAGTAAACTTATTGATTTTAAAAGCAAGCTTGCAAATTATCTAGGCATATAGCCCTGATTATCTGATATAAATTGAAGCCCATTTCGCTTATATCTATAAATTTCTTGAATATGCTATATACGTCGTGCAGTCAAAAAGTAGTTAAACTAATTCATCGCATTTTAATGCACTCGTAAATTAAAACAAAAGATGATGTCACCAACAACCCAAACATTAACACACAGACGCCTAATTAGTCCATTACTTTAACAGGAATCTCAAGGTTTTCACTGGAATTGATATTGCATTTTTCCCAGGAATAGTACATTAAGCAGCTGTTTTTCAATCATATCGATACATAAAAGCATAACTTGCAGTTACTTATGTTACTATTGATGAATTTGTTGCCATTTCCAACATCCTGATTTTGATACATGCAAACATACGTATCTAATACCCTCTGATGCCTTACTCATGAATGTTTCTCTTCTGCAATACATCTATTCCAGATTCAACTATTGCAGCTAAAACCTTTTCAAATTTAAACCTAAAACAATTATCCGATGTAGTACAAAAGGCATTTGAAAAATGAAACAATGGCAGCTCATTATTATCTTGTATATCAACCCCAAAACTACTCAAGAGAAGTAAAAACTTTCTGACTAAATGCGAAAATAAATATTCATGATTTATTAGGCCTGATAAAACGAGGTTAGCAAAATTGGTAAGTCCAACACAACTTTCTTGTCTAATTTCTTCAAAGTTTTCAACGTCTCACAATTCTGGCTGACCGGATGAATTTATTCTTAAATTTTGAAACGATTCAGGTTCTAACAAGATATTCATGTAATATTGTAAACGTTCTGCAGGTTCAGCTTTTTTCATAATATTACTTTGTTCTCCAGTTGTGTTGTCTTCATTTGAAAATGGCAATTCCTCATGTAAAACATTTGTTGCATATACCCGAAGTATAAGATCTGTTGCGAAAGACGACAGCAAAATCGTATTTCTATCTAATGCGTCCTCAAAACAATTCGGGAAATCCGATGTGGTTATTGCAACCGTCATGTAAGTGAATAAGTCTGAAGTGTATGCATTACGTAGCAGTAGACATCCCAATAACCAACCAAGAATCACACTTGTATTACCACTATTCACTTGGTTGGCTTTGTCATCATTTTGTTTAATGAAAACCGTTAGGTACCAGAAAAATATGGGAAAGTTTGCTCGTGAAATCCACAGCATAAAGCATACCATATAACAACTAAATATTACAATTAGCCGGCCTCCAAATGAAAATGGGGAAACAAGAGCAAATGTACTTCTTTGTTTTTCTGGCAAATATACTATAAAATATTTCAATCCGAAAACTTCGGCGCCGTAAGGACTGCAAAAGTAGCATCTATTGATAAAAGATAGGTCATACTTCCAAATTGACTTGAAGTGTATTCAAGACATAAATGAGAGGTACAGTTTATGTTTTTCTGGAACATTTCCTTGGCACAGTTATCCCAAACGCGATCACCCCAGAGGACTGGTATTTTACGTTTACTTCGTTCGTAGGGACAGTTTTAAAAGGGTGTGGAGTCCATACCATTGAAATCATATTTATTAATTATTTCTGCTAATTTGCTAAATTCGCTCAAGTTTTCTTGAATTTTTATATCCGAGCAAAATAATTAAAATGAGTTTCTTTATAAAATACCAAGATAGTTCTGATTAGCGATTTTCTTTGGCTTAGGTAATATACGTTAGTTGCTTGTATGTCTATTAGTAGTATGGATGAACGAGAGAAAAACGTAGAACGAATGATAATTTGATCTAAATGCTATAGATTTTGTTCAAACTAAAATGTAATCCGGTTGATGAATTGTGAAAAGACTCGAATATGTTTCCATTCGCAAAAGTTGAATATGTAAACTCGTAAACACTGGGCTATTGCCACCTGTCAAATGTGTAAGAAACCGTTCCAGTGAACAAACAAATCTGTGCTTTGAATAATATTGGCTTTGTAAAAACGATGATGTTGTATCATATTTGAAATCATTTACTTGTATAGTTTGTGAGGTATTAATTTTATTAAACACAGGGCTGTCTTGCGAATTGTTTGCAAACTCATTAGGCATACTCTCATTTACCCATATTTTAGAAAGGTAGACGAAACTTTCTTCCGATAAACTTTCTTCCATTGTTCCATCGTAGTGAATGTTTGTACACGTCAAACCTAATCAATTAAATTAAATTTCTATTACACAATTTGAATTTATTTGATTAAACTATTTCAAGACGTAATCAAAATCTAATTCATTAAAATAATATAAGTACCTTGTACTTTTGTAACCAAGCTCATATATGTATGCTTCAGTGTTTAGCAAAGTTTTGTTGCAACGTTTTGTTTGATTAATATCGTTGCAAGTAAATTCAAATTAATTATTTGTCCAAGTTCTCAGAAATGTTGGTCCTATATTATCTTGATATTGTCACATTAGTTAGTTTTAACATACATCAAATAAATTGCTACGTCGCAAGTTATGAATTGACTACCAAATTACTAAACTCTTTTTCACCATTGGACCTCAAAAAATCAGAATTCAAAACCTTGGAGAAGATAGAAAAGAAACGTATCACATCTTACGTAGAATCACAAGGAAAAATAACCAAATACAATCGTCGGTCACTTGATTTAAATATATTGCCAATAGAAAAACTGGCACAGCATAACTGCCTCAAAGTAGCGAATAATTTCCCAGGAATGGATTTAATGTCTTCTTTCTCATTGCCAATTATTCTCAGAAGGTTTGAGCTCGCGATGTTATGGATGCAGTTTAATGTATCAGGTGTCGGAACAGAAAACGTTCAACAGATCCATTTTGTGTGGACAACACCCAATATGATACAAAATATAAACGGAAAGTTTTCAGTCCAAACGGGAATGAATGGAACCAAGGAGCCAATATACTGTCGAACTTCACAGCATTTTAATTCATTCAAATTATATACTTATTTTTCGAGTTTCTGCGTGGGATTAAATATCACATTGTTTTCATCAGCTTCGAAACCTCGGCAATGCCAAAATCAAATAGATTTACTTATGCCAGAAAATTTGTTCAAATTTGGAAAATATACAGAAATATTCGATCCGTTTACGCTATCAGCTTTTTCACTTGGAAAAAGCTCAATGTTAACCCATAACATAATTTTGAACTTCAAACCAGCATTTAAAAACCATGATAATTCTTTACTATTCTGGATTTCAAAATACACTGATTCTCAACCAACCAAAGTTGTAATGGATATATATATATCACTGCTCACATTTTCTGTTTCTGCAAAAAAGGCCAATAAATCCTTTCAGACAAAAAAATGTCGTATTAAAAGAATTCATTATATTTCGCCTTGTTATATTTGTCCTGGCTACTTGCGGTCCACCAAGTTAAATTATGGCACTTTGTCACTAAAGCACATTGAGTTACTAGACAGTATTCGAGAAAAAGAATCGTTTCCAGGTTGGATGGAACCCTTGCACGGGTCCGAAGCTACGTTTAATGTAGAGACACAAATATCGGATTTTATTGAAAAGGAACAGAGCATGTTAAAAAATCCGCTGCCGTATTTTCAGAAAATAAAAGTTCAAGACCTAGATTCTATGCGACAGCTTGCCTTTGCGTACGCATCAATTTTTAGCTTTTGTTTGGGTAATATTACTTACGTAAGTACTGAGAAACGTGATGCACTCTTTCCAAACACAAATTGGGCAGTTTTTGAGAGGGCAGGATATTTATCTGAAAGTCCATACGTATTTGGACATGCAACACTAAAAGTGCAAAACCGACTTGGAGCGCTTAGATTTGTTAGTTGTGGACACAAAGGATTAAAAACATTTCTAATTCTGTATTTTCTCTCCGTTTTTGATAATGACGTCTGGAAATTAATTGCATTTGCAATTGTTATTGTATCGGTTTGTTTTGTTCACCTTTTTGGTAAATCATGGAGGTTTGTATCGAATTCTGGGTTGTGGTGTATTTCTAAGGTTTTGCTAGAACAAGGAGATCCTTATCCGGCAAGCATGACCGCCATTAAGCGTTTGAGATTCGTTATTTGCGGAACGCTTTTAGCAGGTGTTGTCATAAGTAATGCATTTAAGAGTA
>JAQFZG010001766.1:0-19405 GCA_034695465.1 Entomobrya nicoleti
GGATCACTTTCACTTTTATTTTGAGGCTTTTGTAGCTGCCCCTGCTGAGACCCGTTGGAATTTTTCTTGCCTTTGAAGTTGAACTTGCCAGTTTTCTGTACTGGACTTTCCTCAAACTCAGTGTATTGAGTTTTTCTTGAGCTGGCCAACTTTGTATTGTCCTTCTCGAACATTTTGTAGCAGTACTGGTCAAGCGTCTGATGCAGATCCTTCTGAAGGTTTGTCACCGGCGTCAATACTACTTCAACTGTGTCGTCTTGATCGAGTGGATTTTATTTACTGGCAAATAAGCTGTGTGTGGCTGTAACTGCACAATGTAAAAAAATTAAACTGGACAATTTTAGTGCGTATCACTAAATTGCACTATTTTCTAACTTGACAGTAAAGTTTGTATCACTAAACAGTTTGAGAAAACTTTGAAATGTTACTGAATCACAGATTTAACTTAATCACTCGTCACAATTAAGTTAAAGTAACAAATAGCCTCGTCGCCAAAATGTGGTGTTGGCAGAGTAACTAAAATCCTCGTCGCCAAAATGTGGTATTTTATGCGGGATAAAATAGTGAGATGAAAGGGTTATCATGAAAATGATACTGCGTAGGTTTTTTGCTTGGTAGTTACGTTAAATAGTATTTATTTACAGTGATTCATTAAGTTTAACAGATCATTAAATATATTTAGTAAGAATGAATAAGTAGTGTGTGTGCTACTTTGGGAAGGCAGATTGGGTCTGGTTCAGTATGTGTGCTGACCAGAAGCATGCTGGAGAAGACACGAGGTTTCCTCTGGTGAGACTCCAGGGAGATGTCGCTCGTGACATGGATGTGGGGATTTGGCTTGACCAAATACACCACAGCATGCATAACCGAAAAATTTGTTTAGAATTTTCAATGCTGATTAATCTAACGTTGTTTGCTGTAAACATGGGCCTAATAAGATAACGTTATAAAATGAAAATATGAGTCGACTTAAGCAAAATGTTTGTAAAATCCTAATTCACACTTATTCTAATTGTCTTTTGGATCGTCTACCAATTACAATTTAACATTTGTATTGTATTTGTATTTATTTATTACGGTTTCTCTCGGAATAGACCCATGAAACCTCAAAACAAATAATTTACAGCAATAAAATACAATTTAACATACTTGCATAAAAACATACACTAAAGCGTACTAACAAAAAAGTAACCGAGGACTCCCGATAAACTTGTTATTTGCATCATGCATGCTTGTCCTAAAGGCGAGTTCATTTCTAAAGCTGTGACCGCCTCAAGACTTGCCCATAGCTCGATATGTTTTATCCCCTTGTCTGAACACAAATAACAAAATATGTTATAATAGTAGACATAACCTGTAAACACAAAATAAATGTTCATTAATCTAAACCAAAATACGGTATTTACATTAACTACTTCAATTTTTATGGAAGCTCATACCTTTACGTAAACACCATACGTCAGAGGAAATACTTTGCCTACTTTTATGCACACAACATGTTGATTTAGTTCATGTAGCACAATAAATATTTGTTTTGTGGAACGAATTTGTCTTATATTCCTATGCTCACCTAGCCACACTCTCAAACTTTCCATATTATGTCATACGTCGGCGGAAATATAGAAAAACAAATTTAAGAATATGAAAAATATTAGAAAATTAACTTGTTGAATCCAGCTTACGTTTAGAGATAACCACCGATCAATATTTGCTACAAAGAATAAAATGAAGGCCAAAACTCCAAATTTTAGCATATTTCCGTTAGTCTCATTAATTGTTTTACTGAGGTATTTCAAGTAGGTGAAATATCGATAAATTGCCTTCCATTTGTTTGTATTGCCACTTAAATGGGTGCGGTTACATTTCTTTTTCGCTGGCCTTGGTTTAATCCTTAAAGGTTTTACAGCAGCTTTTTTAGATCTTGCTTTGAAATTCCTAAAGCTTATCCTTAAGCTGAGTTGTTCAGTTTGAAGGCCAAGTTCTAAACATTTCGTAGCAATCCATAATGTTAGAGAAGTTGCTGTTTGGTAAGTATCAGTTGTAATTATAATTAATGCGGCATACACACAGCCAACAAACATAACCAGTGCTAAAAAAGGATCCACTAAATTTGATTTAAATGGTCCAAAATATACAAGGTCTAATATACAAGGAAGGAATTTAACTCTCCATAGTTGAAACTCTGGAAAGGGTAACCACAAAAATGAGTTTAAAACGCAATATATTTTAAATGCTGATTCGGTGATGATCCGATGCTCGAAAATTGTTTCAAGTTTGCTTGAAAAGGACAAATCCTTATCCCAACTGCCAATTTCTTTGCAAATTTGAAGAAAATGTTGCTTAGTCCAAAAGGTTTTTAGAATGCTGAGTCGATAACACTGTAAGACCAAAGAGTAAAATATTCTGAAAAAGTCTGCATTGACCTTTGCTTCAATGGTAAGTGCTGTGATAAAAGCGTAGGCTGACCAAATAAGGCTTAAAATAATGCAAAATATGCATCCAAGTCTTTGAAATGAACTTGTTTTCTTTTCTATTGTAATCTTTTCGGGTTTTTGGGTGTTAGTTTGTAGTTGGATTTGAAAGGGACACACGCAAAGAAAATATGCATGGTCTAGAGCTACTTTAATGTAGACTAGTAATTTAAAGGATTTTCTCATTTTAACTTGGTTTTGTAGCTTATATTGACGTTAATAAAAAAGCTTGCTTGGAAAACGGAAATAATTGAAATTATGTTCTTCGTAGCTGGCAATGTAATCCACAAAGAAATATAATAAATGTTGGATTATAACTATAACTCATTATTCAAATTAGACTTTTATTATCAATTAGCATGGTCAATATTATGTTTGCAACATTGCAAATATATTTAGGCTAATTAACATATGTGTTATTTTTGTTTCGTTACCAATATCTAGACTAGACTTTGTTGTCGCTTTTCACAAATTATAAAAGTGAACTTGACGTATTTTACGAACACTTCACTAGGATATACTTAGGTAAGTAATTTTGATAATTGGTCGTTCATGCTTGAAAAAACAGGTGTGTTCACAGCCGCTGTCATGAAAAGCATTTCGATATCCGATAACAGTGTTGATCTGTCAATATGTAAATTGTTAGTACCATGTGTTAGATATAAAAATCACACAATCTACTTACAACCCTAATAACTTTAGCAACAAAATTAGTTGATTATGTAAGCAAAATAAATTGCAATAAGAGTGATATTGATAACGTTTGTGTTACTTAAACTGAATAAAAAACTGTGTATACAAAGTTCTCAATAAAAAGACAAATCTTCTAATAACTAAAAGAAACTCTGTTTCTGATCGACTAAATGAAAATATATTCTTAAAGATTGATTTTTAACGAATATTTGAGAAATTTAAGATAAATCAATCCAATTGTACTTTTGGATCCGTTACCAATTTAAATTTAATATACGTGCATAAAATCTGCTGAAAGTATAGCAATAAGTATGTTATCAAAAAGCAACCCAAGATTACCCCAGAACTTATAATTTGCAATATGCATGCTTGCCCTAAAGGCGAATTCATTTCTAAAGCTGTAACCACCTCAAGATTAGCACTTAGCGTTGTCCATCTCACAGCAAGTTTTAGAAACCTCATAAACGTAACCAAATTTTGAATTCTTGAAACCACCCCACTTTCATCAAATCTAGTAAAGACACCATCCAAAGTATTTGAGAAAGGTCCCCATGTCAAATAACCAATATGCATTTCGGGAATAACTCCCTTCGGGGCAGTTATCGAGCTACAAACGTATTTTTTCTCAATAACTGCCGTATCCACTAAAGACAGTAATAATGATAGAGAATATGTTGAGGAATAAACTTGTATTCCTTTGTTACCAACTCCTAAAACTTTTTTATTTGCCATATAACTCAATACAGTTAATAGTTCACCTTCCCCAGAAAAGCCGAAATCTTTCGACAAAATTTCTGATGCATGGGTCAGTCCAAAGCACTTAGTTGCAGCTTTAATATATGATTGTGGTGTAGTCATTATAGCTATATTTATTAAATTTTTCTTATAAGCTTGAAATTTAAATCCCTGTTTGGCTAAATCAACAAGTGAACTTGGTAAACGGACAAAAAGAAATTCAGTGTTGAAAACTGCGCTATAAATTGCTGACAGCCAAATAAAGGAAATTAAATAAAAGAAAATTAATTGTCTATTGTGTGGTTCCGTTAACGGTTTTCCGATCAATAGCCAAAACAAATCTATAGCACGATACAAGCTTTTGCATAAATTTCCATATATCAATATGACAACAGCAAGTGCAATCCATATTCTGTGATCCAGCAATGTTAAGAATCGATCGGGCTGATTTTTAAATACATGCGTTTCTTCTATATTCTTACAATACATTACAGCCACTGGAGCTTGAGATATTAATTTAAATTTTGATCCGATAGTGAGCCTATTATTTGGTAGAGTGGACAATTGAATGGGTAACCAAAACAGGTTGATATGGTTCTTATATTCCTTATCGTCGTCCGCATATCTTGCAATTTCAAATGAGACGTTAATTAGTTTTGCCACAGTTATCATTCCGCTTATATAACCTGCAGCACAACGATCAAAATTGCGGTAGTACAAGTTTCTTTGATTTGATAAGCAAAACGAGTTATTTAATACGCTAGTCACTCGTTCAACATCACCGACGACTGGATACCAAAATGCTCGGAGGCCTTTTCCGTTTAGGGAAAACTTTTGTTTAAGAATATATTCGTACAGTGAATTAAGTGTGCCGTTTAAAACAGTAATTTTTTGTGGCACAAAACTTACAAAAGAATTGGTAACTTGCAGAATTTGGTGAATATAGAAACAAGTAGGTTATTGGAAGCTCAGTTATATCTATCGCTTCATTCTGGACTAGCAGAAACATAATTGTTTCAGAATGAGAAAACCCGGAATTTTCTATTGCAAGAGATGTGGAATTTTCAGTTTTCGTATATAAAACAATTACAATACAATATCCGGGCTTGTAACGACTTGTGTTTCCTACACTTTTGTATGATTTAATGCTTTGGATATTTTCTTCATTTCCCCCTATTTCCAAATTCGAATCGTTGCTATTCAATAAATTTCGTAGATCAAATATAATCAAGGAGTTATACATTTTATCTTCTAGGGAAACCATAGTGTTTTCTGGAACTTGCTCTTGGAGATCCGAATTCATTTCAAATATGCTGATTATTGTACATGAATTGGGTTTTTCCGAGAAAAGTGCAACACATAATGCAAAAAACTGAATAAAATATGTGATCGATTCTCCGTACATACGCATTTTAAAAATAAAGGATTACAGTTTAGATTGATACAATGCCAGAAGAGCTTCTAAGTTACCTTTATAATGCAAGCTACACTCTAAAGTGTTCTGCCAATTTTGCTTACGTGGTTTAACAATTATTTCAAATTATTGGTTAAACTTAGAAAAAAATATGTTGTAGTTTAGTTTTAAGCAGTTATGCTGTGAACATGTAATGCTGATTTTATCTTTGATAAATTTGTGTTTATATGTTTTCGTGTAGTTGGCTTATAATTAACTTGTTTACAATTTGAAACATAATAGTTGCATATAAGGAACTTATGTAAATAATTGGATATTTAAGCTTAAGTTTTCGCTGGTATCTGCTCAAAAAATATATTTTTAATGCAGTTGCATGAACAAAGATTATGTGAAATTTATTTGTAATAAATCTTGAATACGTCTGATTAAAAAACTATAATTGTAAGAGTTTCAAACATGTATTTTATGTAGTTTAGCAACTAGTGCTCTAAGATACCATTATTAGCAGGATTAAATAAGCATAAATAAATGGTAGATTTCTGCACGCAAAATGTTTTGGCTGCTTATAAATTGTTTGGATAGTCCAGTTGTTTTTGCTTATTAGCATAACCGGCATGGAAATATTTAGTCGATAAGTGGTAGCTGAGACGTTCAATAAACATGATTTCAACCAACTTAGAGTAAACTGTTATTTACCTGTACAACTCCAAAGCTAGTTAAGTAAATTGTTTTGATAAAGGTTACAAACCTTTTTTCAAAGGTTCAACTTTCGAAATTAGGTTTTCAAAAATGACAATGGAAAAGCACAACAATTATTTTTTTCGATCCATGAATTCCGGCCCAATATAAATGCCATGACAAATTAACATTGAACTTCATCTTGATTGAGAGGAAACGTGTAAAGGGTTAAAGCAATTTTAACATTAACAAGAAGAAGGTGAATTAAAGTGAACCAATTGATGTCTTAAGTTATGTCCTTAGTTTTGGAAGACACATAGGCGTGGATATTGTTACGCCACAAAAATAATAGTCAAATCAAAAGACAAGCTATTCAAACACGCCTTACTCCTTATACAACTAGTGATGTCAGTCAGCTGTTTGACTAACTAACTAAAAATAGGATTTTGAACAAAATGTCACTTTTTTCAGAAACCAAGTCCAAAATTAAAAATTTCGGACGGAACATTTTGCGGCAATGCAATAGTAACACAATACAGAAAGAATTTTCCAAAAATCTTTAAAAACCATAATTTGAGAAGTGTTTGAATATTGTATGAAACAAATTAAAATTTTATCACAAAATTTAAAAATTTTATTTGGTGCCAAATTTAGTGCATAGTAAAGCTCGTATCAGTAAATCCAGCATATGAAATGATTAAATTGCTAAAAAAATAGTTTTTCATTTGATACAAAAAATTGGTTTTTCGTTTTGATGTAAACTTTGTAAAAATCAGCATACAAAATATAATCGAATAAACTTAGCACAAATTTATTGCTTCCATTTAAATCAACAGATTTTTATTTGACAAAATATTTGACTTGAATTTAAACTAAAATTACAAAATAGTATCAAAGTCCTTTTTGATGTGTCTCTTAAATGTCAACCTTATATTAAATGTTATCGAACAAATATTGCAATACCTTTCAAATTTAACGGTTAATTTCCATAGATTTGTTGAAAACATTATTGCAAATATTCCGTCTCTTTTGTGTCGAAATGTCAAAGGTAAAAAATAACTTTTTCGAAAACCAAGTCTTCATAAAACCCAAATATTTTAAAACTTCGATGTAAACTTATAGAACTGCAAACAGTGAATAACCAACAATAACATATTTGTTTTATTTGAAATTTAGATATGATCAATTCCTTAACTAACCTTACAGTCTTGCTTTAAACTGTTTACTTGAAAAATATATGTAATTATGGGAAAACGTTTGTAAGCATGCATATCAGCAAAATCCATTTGGACTTTTCTGTTGACATGTCTAACCTTATATTTGTTGCAAACATGAGCCCATCACTAAAAAAAATGAAAATATAAGTCGTCTCAAGAGAAACACCCATTTGTCAAAACAGTTGTCATGTCATATCAGGTAGATAACTATGGTTCATTCCTTTTGCTTTAAAGACCGACATATTTTCTTGCTCAGGCTTCTAGCTTAGAATATTTAGTAGAACTGTAGTAAAATCTTAGTTTGAACAAAAGTAAGAAAGATATTTGTTTTGATCCCGAGAGACAAACTCGGCTTTAAAACGACTGGACAATTTATTTGGTAATAATATTGCACATTGTAATTAAACAGTAAGCTATCTTAGCATCATTATATTCTGAACACAACAAAAGATGTATAAAGTAAACAAGTAAAATTGAAGCAAACCGTTTAAATACATATGGATATATGACAAATTCTTAAATCTGTGTTCATTATAACGTCCTGATATAATAATGGATAGTATTTTGGACAGTGTGTAGTAAAAAGTTCAACTTTTAGTTGCGGTACTGTTTGTAAGCTGTTTTTTAGTAAAAACTAATTTTTGTTTGTACTTTTTTAACACAAAATCATTGAAAAAAGATCTCGAATCAACTTAAATTTACTTCAATTGGTGAGTTATACGATGGGATCCATTTTAAAACTTGTCATGGATTTGGTTATAAAATTCTTACGAACTATCAAAATATTTCACAACGTTTCCAAGAATTTTACTTTTAAGACCATTAGGACGCACTGGTTTTTCGACAAAATATTTCTTCTTTCAGTTACAATGGCTTTGATAAAGCCCTTTAAATGTGTACCCATTTCAGCTCAATCAATGATTTCTCCAAATTTGAAAAAAGAAGTATTGTTTCAACGCAGAAATAAGCAAGAAATCTATCGTTTAAGACTAAAGCGCAACTTACATGTCATGGCAACCTGCATTCAACTTTTGCAATGTTTAGTTAATCTCCATGGAAATGTTACAGATCAAATGCTTGGATGGCTTGCTTTTTTGATTCATGCATTAAGCACTGTTTCCCTTCACATCACACAAGATAAAGGATCAATTATAGTACTTTATTTAAACAATATTTTGGCTTTCGGAAAGCACCACCAACAAAAGTATAAAGGATGTTCCCAAATCAAGGATACTTTGAGACTGATATTTATTAACTCAGGATTCGTGACGAGTGCTTTGTTGGCACCTATTTTCGTGCTTGGTTTTCACTGGAATAACTCATGTAAGCCATCAATGATAGGATATTTCTTATTGCATGAGTGTTACCTTAAAACGGAAACCGAGTTGAATATTCTACAAAATATACCTACATTGTTTGTAAAAGTATTAGTTTTACTTGGAAACATATTCATGTTCTATTTCGGAATAAATGTGTTGTTATTTATTGGAGTAGTAATCCAAATGATTTCTATGATGATATTTGGTGAAAATATTGACCTGATTCGGAAAGGACTAGAAAATACTAAACATGTTTGTTTAAATTTACAAGTGTATCGTCAACTTCAAATACTGATATCATTGTTGAACGACATACAACAAAAGTGTTTAAGCGTTCTAATTATTGTATCTATAGTTTCCATTGCTACAACTCTTAGTTTGTTTGTCAGCTTAGTTCAACATAATACAGAAGGAGTAAGTGCTTTGTTGGTCGCGTTACTGATAAGCATGGTAATCGACGAGGCTTTAATAATTTTGCTTATGTTGGGCGGAATGACATCAATTTATTCCTTGTCGAAGCGATTAATTGTGGACATGAAGATGTATAGTTTAAAATGTAATATTAGAGCTGATAGATTATGGGCCATGAAATACCTAAAATCATGTGACAAAATTAAGATCAAATTTACGGGGATCAACTTTTTAGAAGATTTGACTCCTTTGAAATGTCTAGACTTTTCCCTAAATTTGACTGTTCAGTTTCTACTTCTGATAAAATAATATCTTATCGTAAAATCAGTACTCAGCTTAAACTGCAAAATATTACATCAAATAAGTTCACTGTAGTGCAAAATCACCAGTTCGCATGACTTATATGTGAAAGGGGCATAACGTGGATATATTTTTTGCGATAACAACACGAAAAAGGATAGAATAGTTTATATGATGTTTGCAATATAACTCATACGTTATAAATTTTGTAAGATCAACAAATTATTTATTCGTATTTAATTCCCATTTTGTAAGATTAACAAATTATTTATTCGTATTTAATTCCCATTTTGTAAGATTAACAAATTATTTATTCGTATATATTTCCCATTTTGTAAGACGTAATAAACATGTAATGTTATTATATTGACTTAACACAAAATGTTGTTAAATTATTTAAAAATCGTTCTTATACTTACCTGCCAAAGGACACAAAATAGCAATAAAGTTACTGCAAAATACTATTTCCATTTAAAAGTTGAAAAGATCTTAAATCAATATTCAAAACTGATAATTTTAATAATCGTCTTTATTTTAGTGTGCAATTTTATGAGTTATCTTAACGATGCGTCTATGTAAAAATATGGATCACAAATAACGTTTAGCTATGCATATGTCAACAATGTAATATAAATACGGTAAAACTATATATGTATACAAAGTGTCGTAAAATTGTGCATTTTACTGTTTCTCTGGTGGACGAGGTGGAGGATCGTGAGGATCGTAAAGACATCACGATTTAAATAACCGGATGGCTTGTATGCTTAATCCATACGATTAGTACTATTTGTCTACAAACTACAAAACAAAAAGGAATCAACAGTGGCATTTTAGTTGAATAATGTGTTAGGATTTAGAAAGCAATTCGGAAACTAAAAAACAAAGAATTAATTCGTTTAAAAGATCTCATGACTCTGATGTTTGTTAATTCGACCTTTTTTACAGTGGTTGTATTTGCACCAATTTTCCTGCTATATTTTCACTGGAATAATCCATGTTACGTACAACAAACTCTATCAGAGTCGTTTCAACTCAAAAGTAAAAACACAATTTGTGAGGCTAACGTTTATCTTCAGCCAACTACTCAACAAAAATCTCCACAGATGTACATGAAACATAAGTTCTGGGAGATTGTTCTAAAAAGTCCCTTTGTGGTAAACTTAGAGCAAAGCTATGAAGCTCAGAAGTGGAAAAAGAACTATTTGAACACGGTACCAATGATCTCACTTCTCATCTGCGACTCCTCGACAGCGCACTCAATCTGCGAAACTGAGAACCATGTCAAAAAATGGATTGCCGGGGTTTTCTTTGATTTTGAAATGTCGAGATTACTAGTTACAGTTCTTTTATGGGAGTACCCGTCCCTTTCTCTCAAGACACTGTGTCCGTATTGTGATCCCTGTGATTCACTGTTAACCATTCACCTACATTCCAAATTGATTCCCACGACTAGGAATGAGCTTGAAATTATTCTACGAGAAAATGAACAATTCAATCCCGATCCTCACTCGGTTCAAGTTATAACTATAATTATTATAAAGGAAGATTTACAAAAGATCCAAGACGTCTTCAACCTCCAAACCTTTCCCATTGAATTCAATCCGGATTTTCTTTACTATGCTGCAGATAAACACATAACTTCATTGCTGTTATCCCAAGCAGCGAATATTACATTTACTTTATTTGCGGGCAAGTACCTTAACAAATGGGAAAACGTAATTGTTAATGCTTGCAACCCTACAAAAACTATTAACTCTCATCCACAATTTCGTCCATTTATAGATTCATACCACTCAAAGTCTCCAATTTTGTCTCAAGACGATCGACTAGTAATCGACATTGATCAACTCAGTTTTGTAAGTTGTCATATGGAACAAACCCATTGGAAAAATCAGTTAACAGAATTAGTTTCTCCTTTCGATGTGCCAACATGGTTGCTCATTTTTTCCACATGTCTCATACTCTCTTGGATTGTAAAAACATCAATCAATTTGCGCACCTATTCCACAAATTCAAGTATACTCAACCTAACCTTTTCCTTGTTCTGGTCAATCGTAGACCAATCCAATTGTCTTTTTAATACTAAACGCATCACATCAAAGTGCTCGTTGTACATTTGTCTTTTCTTTGTTCCAATGACTTGGTCGTACCTGAGCATCGTTTACAAAGGAGAAAACGTGACAAGGCTTACAGCAGAACCTGCCCTGGTACAGTTCGACACTTTCGAAATTCTACAAGAATATAAATTTACCACTTACTCGCGTAGATTTAACTTAAAAACTTTTGTTAATGCGAAATATTACAACGTGAGTGAACTTAAAAAATTACATAAAGAACACGGGTCTATCATCTTTCATGAAGCACTTCCATTCGTTTCTGAAGTATGGTATCACATATTCATCCAGTTACACCGTTCAACCCCATCGCTAAATAGTTTACACTTTTTGAAAGATGAAATTCCAAAGGAAATGTGGAAGTACATCAATAACTCGGCAATGCTACCAGACTACGGACAAGGAGCCACGAAAACATTTCCACCATAATAAATATTCATATGAAGAAGTGCAACAAGTCTGCAATTATACTGCGAAGGCAAGAGGCAATCAAACTCCACACGGATCTCGAACAAATGGGTAAACCGAGCTTTTTTGGCAAGGACAATATAGTTGAGGACTTTTGGGGGTATAAATTTGTGGGATACTTTCCACCCAAAGTCATTCTTCGAGCAAGGTATCTTTTCGATGCGGGCCTAATTGGGTGGTGGCAAAAGTTCGCCGACTACTCATTTGTTTTAAAACTCAACAGTCATCGCAAAAGATTAATGGCTTCAGCTAACCAAACTAGTGCATCTGAAATGAGTAAACAGAAAACAGCAGCAATTATTCTGAGCATAATACCTGGATTTAATTTGCTGGTTTCATTGTCTGTATTTATTTGTGCGGAGAAACAATTGGGAAACGTTTTAGCAATTTTTCCAACATGTTTATTTAAGGCTGTAAATTTGGTACGACGTATTCGGAATTTGGTGTTTAATTTACAGGTAGAGGACGAAAACATATTTTCGATTCATGCACAACCAAAAGTAGAAAGGAGACTTTAGTTTATGCACTTGTTGCTATGATTTTGTTTAAAAAGAGCATCTCTTTTATCATACTCAAGTTTTAAATTAACGGCAGAAGGAAAAGGAGGCTTTTCTAGTGCGAACTGCGCTCAAATCGTCCACACATGTAACAATTATATAGACTTTCCACTCGTGGACTTTACAGCATAGCATAATAGATATATACAATACATTTTTTTAAACAATGTGACAAAAATTTCAGTTTAAACTTGTTATAATAAAAAATGAAGGCTAGTACTAATCGATAGATTATAATATTGAAATCAAACTTTGTCAAGTGGCGATGGCTCAAAACTAAATAGCTTTTGAAATACGACCCCTTTAAAAATATATGTATTCCTAATTCGTTGATGATACGACGCCAGAATTGTACAAGTTTCTTAAATATTACAACTTAATTACAATTTCTGGCTGGACCGGCCAACAATCCTAAAACTTTTCCAACCGGTTTTATTTTTCCTAAGAAGACATAAACCAATGAATCTTTTGTCGTCGTCGTCCATGCATATTCGAATAGGTATTTGGTTTCTAAAATATAATAACAGATGGACAGAACGGCAGACGAACATTATAATTGTCAATACTTCCAATAAAGATTAGCTTTGAACTACGTAATAATGAGTAATCTCTTTTTTCTCAGCATTTACAATGGATTTGTTTTAGTTGATTTATCTATCCAAGTTACATATTTGAAAAAAGATGCAGAGATTGTGAGGAGTTCTTTTTTGCTTTGCTGGTTTGTCTGTGGATATGGTACTCAGCTCAACATAAAAAAACGTTCCCATAAAGAATACACGCAAAATAAATACTGTAAGGTTGAACAAATTAAATGTGCTAAGACTTGTGTACATATGCTTTGTTTTTATTTGCTCCAAAAAATAGACCGGCTTTTAAAATACTACAAGCGGTTAAAGTTTTACTCTGGTATACATATTTTTTCTTAGGTATTGCATCTGTTTACATTTGGTTTGCCTATCAACCAGACACACCTTTTTTCATGTACATAAATACAAGTTTATTTGTATTTTTTAAAGCTAAATCAATGAATATTTTTTTAAAGCTAAATCAATGAATATTTTTTTAAGCAAGAAATATTAAATTGTTGGTTTAATTTTCTTTTCGATTTTTTATTTAAAAGTTTAAGTTTAGAACACAAGTTTTTTTTCATAAATCTTTAAAGTTAAAAAAATAGCTTGTGTTGTTTTTTTATTTTTGTCACCCAATCCAATATTTCATTTTTATCTAGGCGTGGATATTTATCTTGTTAAAGATCAAGGTTCTGATCTAAGCTCCAAGTGAAATGGTTTTGTGAGATATTTGAAACACTTGAAAATAATGGAGCGTAAATCGTGACGGAAGTTACCCGTAAAATTATTTGGTCATCGTGACAACTACAGTCTTTGGCCTTGTTCTTTCCTTAGCCCTAAGTTTTGGGCTAGAGTGGGATAAAAGTGTGGAGGTTTTAAAAATGCAAGTTTTTGTTTTGAAATATTGGATGGATTTATTTTGGTAAATTTTGGATTTTTAGAGGGAAATTAGGATGACATATAAAGCAGAACGTAATGAATTCGGAAGTAATTTGGCCATTGTATGTGGAATACGGGTGCGAAATGATATACGTGTAATACTTGTTGTAAAAGATACGGCGTTAAAAAATTGGCTGAATGAAAAGCGCAAAAAAAGAATTGTACGTACGTCTTTTGTGAGTTACTTTAGGATTCGCAAAAAAATGCTCGAAATATTTTTAGAACTATGTTTAATATTAGGAATGCTGTGGGGCTACTAATTCCTTCAGATAAAGTAGATTCAATTTTTTTTAAATAATAAATTAAGTGGATAACCAAATATAGCAAAGATAACAAAAAATTTAATCAATTCAAATTCATAACACGTTGTAGCCCAAGCTTGTATTTTTATTCAGTATTTTTAATAACTACAGAACACATTTCAATTTTCGCAAAACAATTATACTTAGACTCATTATAGTAACAAATTACGGTTTTCACCAATTTCTAAGAAAATACCCTGTCCAAATATTCCAAATTTGAGTATTTAAAATAACAAGATGATAGTGTTGATGTCCACTATATATTTCCATTTTAGTAGAAACGTCAAAAGATCGACAAACGTTTTATCCTCTTGTCTGAACACAAATAACAAAATATGTTATAATAGTAGACATAACCTGCAAATAAAATAAATATTAATTATTTATATTACCAAATACTGTATTTTACATTACTTATCTACTTGATTTATTACATGTAAAAATAAAATTCATACATTTACGTAAACGCCATACGTCAGAGGAAAAACATTGCCTACTTTTATTGACACGACGTGTTGATCTAGCTCATGCAGCACAATAAATATTTGTTTTGTGTAATGAACTTGTCTTATATTTCTATGTTCACCTAACCACTTCCTTAAACTTTCCATATTGTGACCTACATCGGCGGAAATATAGAAAAACAAATTTGTAACTCCAAAAAATATAAGAAAATTAACTTGTTGAACCCAACCAACATTTTGGGATAATAACTGATCAATATTAGCGGCAAAGAAAAATATAAATGCTAAGACACCAAACTTAAGCATGCTTCCATTTGTCTCGTTAATTGTTCCACTTAATCTTTTCAAGTAGGTGAAATAACGATAAACTGCTTTCCATTTGTTTACATTGTGGTTAAAATATGTGCGGTTATATTTCTTTTTCACTGGTCTTTGTTTAACTCTTAAAGGTTTTACAGCAGCTGTTTTAAATCTTGGTCTGGAATTCTTACAGCTTATCTTTGAACCGAATTGCTCGCTTTTAAGGCCGAGTACTAAGCACTTCGTAGCCATCCATAAAGTTAGAGAAGTGGCTGTTTGGTAGGTATCAGTTGTTATAATAATTAAATAAGCATACACACACCCAACAAACATAACCATTGCTATAATCGCATCTATTAAACTTGATTGAAATGGTCCAAAATATACAAGGTTTACAATACAAGGAAGGAATTTATCTCGCCATAATTGAAACTCAGGAAAGGGTAACCATAGAAACGTGTTTAAAAGACAAAAGATATTAAAGGCAAATTGAGTGATAACTCGATACTCAAAAATGGTTTCAAGTTTACTCGAAAAATAAATATGATTGTGCCATAGACCAATTTCTTGGAAAATTTGAAGAAATTGTTGTTGCTTAGTCCAAAATGTTTTGAGGGTGGAGAGTCGATAACACTGGACGACGAAAGAGTAGAATATTCGGAAGTAGTCGACATGAGCTTTGGCTTGGATGGTTGACGCTGTGATGAAGGCGTAGGATGGCCAGAGGAGGCTTAGAATAATGCAGGTTGTGCATCCAAATCTTTGAAGATAACTTATTTTCTTATAGATTCGAAGTTTTTCGTTGGTCTGGCCGTTCGTTTGCAGTTGGATTTGGAAGGGACACACGCAAAGGTAATAGGCATGGTCCAGGGCTACTTTTACGTAGACTAGTAGTTTAAATGATGATTTCATTTTAACTTTGTATTACTCTTCGTGGCTTAAATTGAAGCTAATAAAAACATGGCTTGGAAATATTTGAAAATATGATATGCTTAGCTGATAATGTAAACTGTGAAGAAATATATTAAAGGTTGAATTGTTACTCATTAGTCAAATTAGACTACTAATATCAATGAGCTCTATCAATATTGTCTTTGCATCATTGCAAATATATACGTGCTATTTAGGTGATATGTAAATTGCTTTTTGCATGTAAACCTTATTACATGTTTGTTCCGGATATTATACAAAATAGATCCATTTATGAATGCTATGAAAGAACAACAAGTTATTGGGAACGAGACCAATGTCTAGACTAATTTTTGTTGTCTCCGTAAACAAATAAGAATAGTGAACTTGACGTATTATAGGTATTCTGGGCTTGTGTATATTTCCAGTAGTTTGGTTATTTGGTTATTCATGCTCGAGTAAACAGTTTTGTCGACGGTATGTTCTCAAAAGCATTTCAAATATCTGATAACAGTGTTGATCTGTAAATAGAGCTATGTCAATCATCTGTAAATTGTTAGTGCATTTATAATAAATAAGAGCCATATATTAACAGCATTTGCGTAAACGGTAAGTTAAACTGGCAACTTTGCCCGCAATAAATTCATGACCCTTTATGATTTAAAGCTACTTCGCGACGTTAAATCTGATAAAACTTGTCACTAATTGTAAAAAAAATATGTTTAATTATTCCAGACAGTTAAGCAGTGGTTAATTGTCACGACCACGAGCACAGTAAAAATATATTACTTAAAATTAACCCAAATTTATTTTAAGTTACAAACTCATTATACTAATGTATCCACCGGATTCTTTATTTATCTTCCATAGCCCGATAAAAGCAAAAACTGTACTGTCATATTCAATGAAAACTCCAGACATCTAAACGGAGTAAGTTTATCAAGAAAATTACTATCACCAAATTTAATTTTAATGGAATTACAAGATTTCCAATATTTTCTACTCCAAATCCTCTCCATTCTTGACTTATTTCTGTACTCCAAATGTTTCACATCTGCAAGCATATTGGAGGATACAGTGTTAACGGACACCATACAACCAAGTATAACCAAGAATACCAAAGTGCATTCAATTACCAGAACACAAAGTATCAAGTATATTACAAAAGACGTATCTTGAGACGTTGAAAAACTACAAAATTTTACAAAAAGTCTCAGACTAATAGCCAACAAGAAAGTAATACCAACCATTAAAACTGCCAAAGAAACCTGCTGAACCTCGTTGCACAAAATATGCAATATTTGTATTTGCCTGTAAAACTTAACATTACGAACGCCACTCTGTTCAGATTTTACTTTTTCCCAGGTAATCCGAATACAATCTTGTGTCATCATTGGCCCAATTATATGTATGGCGGTGGCAATAAATATTTGTCCGTTTATTAAAAAATACCATATATAAATATTACCCAAATATATTACAATTTTTAAAAGAATGGCTCCTAATTTGAAAATAACGTTATGTTCAGTAGGTGTACTGACTAAGCACTCGTTTATAAGAAAATATCCAATCAAGGAATTTTTGCAGGGATTGGCCCAATGAAAACCCAATACGAAAAGAGGCGCAAAGAAGATCCCAGTTGGAATTGCAGCAATAACGATTAATATATTTAGAACTTCATTGATAGAGTATGGTATACGCTCTTTGTAATTAGTTTTTGCATGTTCATTCCTGAACGTTATTAAATTATTTAAATAAATCTCCAAAACTGTACCCTTGTTCCTGGTTAAATAAGTATTTACAGCATTATTCGTCAACGCCACGAATGTCAACCATGCTAAAATACTGCGTTCGACTTGCAAATTGTTGGTTGGTGTAGAATAGTAAGGGTGAAGACATTGGTACAATTGTAGACCAAGCACTGGGAAGAGAAGGTAAATATTTCTTGTGAGCTTCTGAGTATCTAAATTACCTTTTGACGAAAGTTGTAAATTTTGTGGGGTTGACGTGAGAGCCATTTGTACTGGAGCACACCGAAATATATTTGCTTGTCTTAGGACAATGCGCAAAAGATCAGAAATATCGAAACATATATACGAAGTCATTTTCTTTAAAGAATACAACGTTCTTTTGTAAAAAACGAGTTTAAAACCGTGCAAACCTATACAATTTTTAGTGGTTAGATTGCAAGTGTTTAACGGGTGATGACAAAATTGTTAGTGGCATTGTACCTTCGAAACGGTTTTCTTAAAAGCTACAGTTGACGTGTTCTAGACGATTTTAAAGGGCAAACTCGTGTGCTGTCATGACAAGATTTAGAAGTCAGTCCTAAATGGAATACTTTTATTTATTTATCCAACATAAACTAAAGTAAAGTTTGTATAAATGCTTATATTATCCGAATGTTTTACTTAAATACGTCATGTTAAAATAAAATAAACGTCAACTATGTTTTAAACTTGAACATAAATACATACATATAACTTTGTTTTTGTGTGTATTTGATGGCTGATACATGTCGGAATTTATGTTTTGAAATATATTTGATAAGTAAATGTTTTTGTTAAATTACAAGAAAATCTCATTAATTATTCATACCCAAGCATGTATGCATTACGAAAGTAGGTATATTTTGTAACATATTATATATATGTAACATAAGATATTGCAAAACACAATTCGTTCCAGCTATTTGTAATGACTTGGAACTATTATCTTACAAATTTTAAGTTGGTTTGTTTTATTAAACGAGTTAGTTCTTACTTATATTAATGCTATTGTAATGACCTAATGATTTAAAACTAAATTTACATAATTTGATTTCAAATTGGCATTCTAAAATGAAAAGTACTTTAAATATGTATACAAGTTTAATAATTACAAAATTGTGACATATATTCAAACAAAATTACAATAAAGTATCAATGTTATTTATGGTGTCTTCTTTTAAATATCAAGTTTATATTGAAATGTTATCGAACAAACACTGCAATAGATTCCTAATTTCCGGGTTGTTTTCCATAGATTTATTGAAAACATTGTAATAAATATTTCGTTTGAATTTTGTCGAAATGTCAAAAAACAAAAAAACTCATAACTTTAAATTTCGATCAAACGTGTCAAAGTGAAAACCTTGAATAAGGAATAATAATATATTGATTTGATTTTAAACTTAAAATATGCTCAATTTTTTTAAATTATAAACATGCTTAAACTTTTTACTTAAAAATATATATAATTATACGAAAACTTTTGTAAGCATGTGTGGTATTTTATGCGGGATAAAATAGTGAGATGAAAGGGTTATCATGAAAATGATACTGCGTAGGTTGTTTGCTTGGTAGTTACGTTAAATAGTATTTATTTACAGTGATTCATTAAGTTTAACAGATCATTAAATATATTTAGTAAGAATGAATAAGTAGTGTGTGTGCTACTTTGGGAAGGCAGATTGGGTCTGGTTCAGTATGTGTGCTGACCAGAAGCATGCTGGAGAAGACACGAGGTTTCCTCTGGTGAGACTCCAGGGAGATGTCGCTCGTGAC